>JAUELK010291095.1:0-14661 GCA_031471215.1 Gastropteron pacificum | reverse complement strand
AGCAACGAATAGACAAAGACGGAAGTTCAAAGCAGGGCCCTTTCACGTTCACTATCTCAACTTATCTAGATCTAGATCTACATTATGTGCTCATTGTATCTTTTGCAAGCGAAGCTGCAACGGGTCTTCTAGTCTAGTATAATCAGAAAAAACTCATGATATACTAGAATCCATCTACTACATGTATTTCCCACCTCAGCAACTGTCTCGTCAGTTTATGTAGGTGTAGCCTCAACAACACCCGAGAAATACCACAATAGGATTGACTTCACCTTCACCTTCACCCGGGCTCCGTCTTCTTGAGAAGGTTGGATGCCATGGATCTCCATCTGTCCCGATTCTCCGCAATCTCTCCGCACTTGTTGATCTTCATTCCAGTTATTAGTTATCTCTTCTCTTTTTCGCCCTCTGCCTCTTTTGCCTTCAATTTGTCCATCAATGATCTTTCTTTGAAGAGTGCCGTGTCGTCCTACATGTCCATTGTAACATTCGTGCTGGGTCCTATAGGACAACACATGTTATTTTAGTATTGTTCAAATGAACAACACCTGACAGAGAAAACAAGAACGTATCTTACTTAACACAAAATAGTAATCTAATTGTAGGCAAAGACTGTTTAATAACTTCTAGAACAAGATCCACATTCATTCATGTATACAAAATAAAGCACGATATCTAGAGCCAGATGTCTAGATTCTAGATTTGATAATTCAATACGATAACTGATAGATATAATCTAGATCTAGTGATATGAATTGATTATACTTATTGTCATCTCCTGATGTTGAGTCCTCTGTGTTCTACATATTGTAGGACTATCTTCTGCTTCTGTATCTTAAACTGTCATCTTAGGGCAACTGAACAAAAGGTTGAAACAGTTACAGGCTACGATGTGATCAAATTTATGAAAGGAGATTATCTTTATACACGGTCACACATTCAATTAGAGCTTTAATGGGAAAGGAGATTGAAAAAAAAAAGAAAACATCTTTTATTTGATGCAAGAATTAAAACTGATAGTAACTAAGCGTAGAAACATACCCAGCCTTGAAATTGGGACAAGATAATCTAGGCCCCTCTTGAACAGCAAGGAAAGGAAAGGTCGAGTTAAGATCACCCACTGCAGAGGTTTCAGAAATGGCTGCATGTACGCATGCGCGTATCTCGTGTCATGGATCATGTGACTGATAGTCGGGTGAGTTGTAAGTAATCTCGTAATATAAAAATAACAAAGTCGTGACATCCATAGTATATTATCTTTCGCTTCTATGTTGTTTTCATCATTTCTGGTTTTTCCTTTGTGTCAAGTTGTTTCAGGACTTGCAGATTTAATTTTCTTGTTGTCTCTCTATGATGTTCTAGTTGGTTTGTGGTGTATCCACATCTCAGTATCGACTACGAAAGAACAACATTTTCTTGTACTTTGCAATAGACACCAACTCGGTATAATTGATCTCATTATTGATCTACCCATCGTTATTTGACTGGTGTGTTTTCATTCATGGTGACCTCATTAAAAACACAAGTAATTAAATGTTCAAAGTCCACATACACCCAGGATCTTATCTTGAGATCTTGTATACTTTCAGAAATATTGATCATTGAATTTTCTTTTCCGACACATGTACTTACAAGTCATTCTGATCGTACTCGTAGGAAGGAAGAGCGTGGGTAATTGTCGGTACCAAAACATTGATTAGCTAGCTTGTAAAACAACAAACTTAATAATTTAAAAAGTTTAGCTGATTGTTTGGACGAGTCGTCGTGCATTCAAGATCTAACTCGCTAGTAGGAATGTGTTAGTACGTCCAACTATGGCAAACTGGGTTGAAAATGATCTTCAAGTTCCACGTAACGACTACGAAAACTCTAGTGTATGAAAACTTCAACTAGCGAAAGGCTACATTTGACAACACTAAACTATACTCAATTTGAGTTTGATGTTATAATCTATTCCCCTAGCTAGAGTAGGGCTACCTTACTGTAGAAAGTAAAAGTGTGTTTTATTATCAGGCATCAACGTTTTCCGTCTTTTCATTACTTCCTTCTCATTTTTCACATGTTTGTTTGTTTCATTTATTAGTTCTAAATTCTTTTCGGTGTTCACTTCTTGGACATAGAGTTCGCAGACGATAAAGAAATGAACCAGACAATCAACGTTTACCAACTGATGCATCGAGATCCACTCTCAGAAAAAGACTCTAAGGTGATATCTATTTATACATCTATTTCCACTTTTGTCATTAGCTGTATAGGCATAGGCACCAACAGTGTCAACATCTGGGTCTTCTTCAAGCTTGGCTGTCAAGACGCAGTTACTTTGAATTTCTTCTTTCTCTCTCTAGCTGACCTTGGGGTCACGAGTTCTGCAGCCATACAAGCTGCCTCGAGTTTTTGTATGGTTGCTTTACCCCAAAGTTGGTTTGATCTAGACCCTGTGGTGATCGTAGCTTTTTCTATAAATACGCAAATATCCTTTGTTTGTGGCTCCTATCTACTGACGGCATTCTTGGCACTACAGAGATGTTGTTGTGTCGACCTTACCTTTCGTTTTCCGGCGTATTTTCACAAAGAGTGTTTCAGTCGTCGTAATTTCCAAAATTGGCAGCGTATGGAAGTCTTTACTACGCAGAGCGGAGGCAGGTACCGTTCACTAATAGGACCAGAGTTAAGTTGATGAAGCGGCCGCATAGAGACGTTTTGATTTACTATATAGAAGGCATCGGCATTCTTTCTATCACAACTATTTCTCAAGCCGTCGTCTTTATTTGTCTACTCATCATGGTGTGTGGCCTGAAACATTCAATAGACTTCAAAATGCGAATTTTGACCTCACAAAACGCACCAGAAAACTCAATGAGTTAATCTACAGAACAAGTGTCATCTAAAGGTTCCAGACAGGCAGACATGAGGCTTGTCAAAATTATAGTGCTCATCTCAACTGTGTTTGTCATTTGCAACATTCCTTCCAATGTGATATCCATCCTTCGGATCCGAATAGAGGGTTTCGATTCCAGAGGAACATTGGGAAATTCGTTTCGTATAAGTTCAAACATTGTTGCCTTGTTTATGACCTTTGATTCTGCCATTAACTTCTTTGTGTACATGAAATCGAATTCTTCGTATAGAAAACAATTCTGGCGATTCTTTAACAAGAAACTCTGAGATCATACTTCACAACAGAGAATTGAAACATGTCTGATTTAGTCAACGTTTAGTTCTGAACGTTATGTTGTTGGTGTATAGAATGTTCTTGGTTTTCGTTGAATAAACTCATTGGTATTCATTGGGCACTGGTCAAGTTCTTTGGCGACGAAATCCATTCGGGCATGAAAACTGCCGTACAGGGTGTTTGCAAATTGACTCATCAGAACCAACTCGGGAATACAATTAGCTAAATAAATGTGTCACATTTTGCCCAAGTTATGCCGCATCCATTGTATGAAATTCAATGCATCACATAGCGAATGTTACCATAGGGTATTTTGATATGCAGCCTTTTGATGTATAGGCATTTCTATTGAATCACAGCTATTGATGACAACAATGGTTACACATTACTTTATGCCATATTATAATTACCCCATGATGGTACGTCAAATACCAATGACGTTATGTGTGTATGCAGTACCCAAGTTATAAGATCAAGTGTTATACAAAGCCACTATAATTTCTCTTTAAAAGCATCCACTATGTTACATTTCTTGTCAACAAGAGAGTGGACATTGTACAATGTTAGAAACTTCACGAAATCAAACTGACCTATGTTAAAACAAGGTGGGAAAATATATTGTTTACAACAGATGTAGGTAGGCCTAGTTATCGCTGTCCAGCAAGACCATCCTGAAATGTGTGAAGTTGTTTAATGAATCCGGAGGTGTGTGCGTGTACAGAACATAAACAAGGGCATTGTGTGGTTGACAACAACGGATGGTGGTCCGTGCAACTCAACACACGAATGAAGAAAACAATCTATTAAAAGTGCACGCTGCGTAGACATGTCTTTGGTTTCTTTTCTCGGCATCTAAACTTACGTCAAGCTGGACACTTTGCACAAAGTAAAACAACAAAAGAGAAATCTCATAGAGTTAAGAAATAAGCTTTATTTGTAACACGCCTGCAGACTTTATTTGTTGATCAATCGTCTTAAAACTTTGCACAACAATCTGTAGATGATTCCTTACGTAAATTTGACACCATACAGTCACTTTAAGGTAGTGAAAAAACCGTTTGAAGTTACATATTCTTTCGTAGATGAAATATAGCTTTTAGTTTGCCAATCAGTGTTGGGCAGATCAAGTTAAAAGGTTTCGATTTCTAACATTGCAGTTCTGATCAAATATTTTAAACCCGCCGAGTGAAACTTTACCGCCGAATCCGAAGAATTTAGGATTTTCAATAGCCCTTCTTCATCTTCTACTTCTTTTTCTTCTTCATCTTCCAGCAAGTTGTATCACTCAGACTTGAGTAGTACTCCAACGCGCATGATTACAATTTGCGACTCAGCTTAGAGTAAAAAAAAATGGCTAAAAAGGGGGGGGGGGGAGTAATGAATTGGCTTGCGCAAAGAAGTCTCAGTTGTTGCTTCAATTTATTATTAAATATATAGTATACATATCGAATTGTAACTTGTTAAAGCTTTAAAGATAATAAACCATTGAGGCAAATGACTATGGTTATTAAGTCGTGTACTAGATCTAGTAATATGATGTTTCATGGATCTAGATCTGTGTCTACGTCGAAGCTCAAACCGAGCCAGTGTTGTTTTGTTACGTTCGCAACGCACCCAGCCACGCCCACTCCGGAAGAATAACAAAAACCCAGCCTCTAGGCCTACGTCATAATCCAGCCGGCTACATTCTTTCTACATCCGCAATACACTCCTTACAATCTATGGTCGAGCAAAATCTAGAGTAAGCAACTTAAATTGTTAATAGTAATAGCTCGAACATGACAACAGATCTGACACTGTATGTCGAATAACACAAAACAAACTTTAACCACGTGCAGGATTTCATAAAGTTTTGTTCCGATTCAAAGGAATTATTACCCTTTGAATTGTTCAGGAAATGCCGAAAAATGCGCTTTTTGTGAATATCTCGTAATTGATGGGCAACTTGTATACGCATTAATTCAATTTGTTATATTTTACCCATGCATTTTATACGTGAAATATAGACGAAATCGCAAGGAATGTTGCCCTTTGAAATCTGTTACTATAGGTAGAACACAGCAACTGTTGATGTTTTGATAACTAGTGAAGAAGCAAAAAAAAATTGTTTTAACACATTGACACTCCTTGCTAAATTTCAGCTAATTCCAAAAGAATCTCAATGATTTATTATGCCCCTTTATCATGTCGATAAAATGAAATATTATGGCCTAAAATAATAATAATGATAATAGTGGAGTTCATTTCTAACGCGCATCATCCCCATTAGCATGAGCTCGAGGCGCTGTAAACGTTAAAATCAAGACATAATATATAATGGGCAGAGACATAATGCACTCAATGAAACATAGATGACATGAGCATAGACTTCTGACACAGAATAAAATCATCAAATAAGGCAAATTATTACATAAAATGTTTCTGAAAAAGGTTGGGGGTTTTTAATGGTTTTGAACTGTGCTTCTGTAAGAGAGATTTTTAGAGACATCGGAAGGCTATTCAAAATATTTGGTCACAGATTTTGCCAAGTTTTTGCAAAATATCTGGCAAATGCCAGAAAGGGAATAACATAGTATAAACAGAGAAAAGATTGATATATTTACTTTAAGATAGTGAAAGAATGTGGTTGCTTAGAGCTACAGAAGTCACATTGTTTACCCCAGATATAGACGGAGTGCTTCAACTGACCCTTTACTACTACACTCAACAAAATAGATCACAGCGCATCTAATTTGTATCATACAGAACTGAAACTGAGAAGAAAAAATGAGAGAATAAAGAACGAATCGTGTTCCAAATTCATCTATTTCTATGGATATCCTAAATACAACTTAGACTTTGATCAACACAAAGAAACTTTCACAACAATAGAGCTAGATCTAGGCCTAGGGCCTCCCTATACATTAGGCTAAGTAGGCTATCATCAACACACTAAGCGATGTCGTCAGAGTCGAAATGTCAACCTCATCGCCGAAAGATTTAGACTTAAACAATTGAGATCTAGATCTAGATCTAGATGTACTAGATCTAACTAGATATACATAGAATGAAATGCCCCCGTATCGGCCATGCATATTTACAGAGGTAGATCTACTCCCACAACGGCCACTTACAACTTGGTAAGCTTCCATTGTGATTGATTTGTTCAAAAAGTTCCCGACCTCTCAATTCCTTTACTTTCAGTGGGCAAAAGTTGACCTTATTATGACACACCAAATGATCACACAAAGAGAGAAAACTACTGTTGAAGAAACTTTCATATTCTACACTTCCTACTGTGATGAACATGCTTTATTCGTGTTAACAAATACTATACGTCATGGAAATGTATTGATACGCGAAGTTTACTCGTTAAAACTCGGCAAAAATCGTTGACAAAAGCCAGAACGGGTATAACATAGTATAAACAGGAAAAAAACTCACTATTTCCCACCTCAGCAACTGTCTCGTAAGTTTATGTAGGTGTAGCCTCAACAACACCCGAGAAATACCACATTAGGATCATCTTCACCTTCACCTTCACACGGGCTCCGTCTTCTTGAGAATGTTGTATGCCATGGACCTCCATCTGTCACAATGTTTAGCCATCTCTCCACACTGGTTGATCTTCATTCCAGTAATCGTTGCTAGTCTACCCATCTCAAAGATCGACCCATTGCTATTTGACTGCTGTATTTTCGTACATGATACACTAATTTAAAACACATGTAATTAAATGTTTAAAATCACATACACCCGAGATCTTCTCTTTAGATCTGGTATACCTTCAGCTATATTGATCATAGAGATTCTTTTTTTTTTTCGACACATGTAGGCTACGTACAAGTAATACTGATCGTACTCGTAGGAAAAGGGAACGGGTGTATTTGGATACCGAAAATAATGGGTATCCAAGAATTGATTGGACATTTGGTGAAACAACTATCTTAATCATTAAAATTGCTGATGGTTTGGTCGAGTCGTCGTGCATTCAAGACAAAACTAATTACTAGGAATGTATTTGTACGTCGAACTTGGGTAAACTTGGTTTAAAATGATCTTCAAGAACGACGTAAAGACTACGACATCTCTAGTGTATGAAAACTTCAACTAGCGACAGGCTACGTTTGACAACACTAAACTATACTCAACTTGAGTTTGATGTTATATCCATTCCCATAGCTAGAGCAGTAGAATATAGAATATTACAATAGAATGCTAGTGTGTTTTTATTTTCACGCATCATCGTTTTCCTTCTTTTCCTTACTCTCTTCTCATATTTTTCTCATGTTTGTTTGTTTCTTTTTTTTAGTTCTAAATTCTATTCGGTTTTCCCTTCTTGGACATAAAGTTCCCAGACGATAAAGAAAATGAATCAGACAATCAACGTTGACCAACTGATGTATCAAGATCCAATCTCAGACAAAGACTATACGAAGATATCTATTTTTTCATCTCTCTCCATATTTGCCATTAGCTGTATAGGCATAGATCTAGGCACCAACAACGTCAACATCTGGGTTTTCTTCAAGCTTGGCTGTCAAGACGCAGTAACCTTAAATTTCTTCTGTCTCTCTCTAGCTGACCTTGGAGTCACGAGTTTTGCAGCCATAGGTGCTACCTCTGATTTTCCGCAAATTTGGTTTGATTTAAACCCTGAGGTGGTTGCATTTTTTTCTGTAAATACGCAAACATCTTTAGTTTGTGGCTCTTATCTACTGACGGCGTTCTTGGCACTGCAGAGGTGTTGTTGTGTCGCCTTACCTTTCGTTTTCCGGCGTAATTTCACAAGGAGAGTTTCAGCCATCGTAATTTCCAGTATTGGGGTCATCACCTTATTTTTCTTGGCAGCGTATGGAAGTCTTTACTACGCAGAGCGGAGGCCGGTACCGTTCACCAATAGGACCACTGTCCAGTTGATGATTCGGCCTCATAGAGATGTTTTGATTTACTATATAGAAGGAATCGGCGTTCTTTCTATCGCAACTATTTCTCAAGCCGTCGTTTTTATTTGTCTACTCGTCATGGTGTGGGGCCTGAAACAGTCAATGGACTTCAAAAAGCAAATGTTTACCTCACAAAACGCACCAGAAAACAACTCAATGAGTGAATCTACAGAACAAGTGTTATCTAAAGGTTCCAGACAGGAGGAAATTAGAATTGTCAAAACTGTAGTGCTCATCTCAACTGTGTTTGTCCTTTGCAACATTCCTTCCAATGTGATGTCCATCCTTCGGATACGAATAGACGGTTTCGATTCAAAAGGAACATTGAGTAATTCGTATCTTGCAAGTTCCAGAACTGTTGTGATGTTCATGACTTTTAACTCTGCCATTAACATCTTTGTGTACATGAAATCGAATTCTTCGTACAGAAAAGAATTCTGGCGATGCTTTAACAAGAAACTCTGAGATCATACTTCATAACAAAGCCTTGAGCTACTCTAGTAAAGGCGAAAATGCAAATAAATAAATAGAATAAATAAAGCCTTGGGACATGTCTGCTTTAGTCAACGTTTAGTTCAGGACGTTATGATATTGTTGATGTTGTTGGTGATGGTGTCTAGAAGATTCTTGGTATTCGTTGAATAAACTCAATTATTGGTATTCGTTGAATAAACTAAATTATTGGTTTTTGTTAAATAAACTAAATTATCCGTATTCGTTGAATAAACTCAATTATTGGTATTCGTTGAATAAACTCAATTATTGGAATTCGTTGAATAAACTCAATTATTGTTATTTGTTGAATAAACTCAAGTATTGGTATTCGTTGAATAAACTCAATTATTGGTATTCGTTGAATAAACTCAATTATTGGTTTTCGTATACTATTTCGAGTATACTTACTTACTTAGGCCTTGTCGTCCTCTTAGGGCATATGCCACTAACAGTGGACCTCCATCGTCTCCGGTCCTGGGCGATCTTCTCCAGCTCCTGACCCATCTGTTTGGTGTCTGCCTCAAGGTCTCTTCTCCATGTATTTCTTGGCCTTCCCCTCTTTCTCTTTCCCTGGGGGTTCCAAGTTAAGGCCTGGCGAGTCATGTTGTTGGGAGGTTTTCGTAAACTGTGGCCAATCCATCCCCATCTTCTTCTTCTGATCTCCTCTTCTGCTGGTAGTTGGTTGGTTTTCATCCAAAGGTCTGCGTTGGAGATTGTGTCTGGTCAATGAATGTGGATGAGTTTTCGTAGGTAGTTGTAAATGAACGACTGGATCTTTCTGTTTGATGTTTTGTGGATCTCCAAGTTTTGGAACCCTACAGCAATGCTGCTTTGACATTTGAGTTGAACAGGCGGATTTTGCTGTGCTTTGATTTGTGGTGGGATTTCCAATGTTTTTCAACGTTAAAAATGCGGTTTTTGCTTTTTCTGATTCGGGTCTTAATATCAGAATTCTTCGTCTGTTCCTCCTTGTTGGTTGATCACACTGCCCAGGTGCGTGAATGTTTGTACTTCCTCTAGTTTATTGTTCTCAAGCTCGACTGGATCTGTGCTGAGAGTATTTACTTTGGGGATTTTGGTTTTCTGTGGGTTGATACAAAGGCCTACTTGTGAAGAGTTGGATGCGAGTCTGGAGGTCTATTTCGAGTATGCAATAATAATTGATTGCACCAAAATCGATCGGAGTCTGTGGTGTAGATTTCAGTCTTAAGTTATCAATACCCAGTGTGAGTCGAATGAATGACAGCTTTGTGTATGAATGGAGTATCGGTTGACACTTCGATGACACGACCGGGGGAATGGGAAACTTTCCCTGATTGACACCTTGTTGACACGGCTTGACTCACGACGGTGCGACATAGAGGCGCTGTATGCTCCGTGCTCGTAGGTCGACATTCCATTGATTGACAGGTGTCACAAAAGATGCACACTTACTGTAAGCTGTCACAATATTCAAATAACACAAAAACCATTTGTTTAGGTAACTATACGATCATGTGAAGGGTGCATCGATAAGTGTACATTAGTAAATCGTAGTTTAGATTTATAAAAGAAGAACGAATATTGGAGTATTCGTCATTCTTTCCCAAATGTTTCATCTTCAGCGCATAACAGTATTTTCTGGTGGATGAATCTCGAGGGATTCGTCTTTCTTTCGTTAGACTTGTATTTATATTCGTCCTTCTTTCATAACATCGTTGTTAGAAGAAAGTAGAACATTTATGGGCAAACATCTAAGTGATCAAAAGTGCTCTTTAAAAACTTGCAAGTGACACGACATCTGCTGAAGGTTTGTATCATTCTCTTATTTATAAAAGAAACAAACATCAAAAAGTCCATTTTGATAATTTTCGGATGTTCGTCCTTCTTTCATAAGCCGGCAGAGAAGGTTGGATGCCATGGATCTCCATGTGTCCTAATTGTTCGACATGTCGCCACACTGGTTGATTTTCAATCCGGTCTCCTCTATGTTTTCTATCCAGCTTTTTCGCCTCCTGTTTCTGCCTCTTTTGCCTTCAACTTTCTATCGGTGATTTATCTTTGAAGGGTGTCGTGCCGTGTCGTCATACATGACAAAGTATGCTATCTTTCGCTTCTTTGTTGTTTTCACAATTTCTAGTTGTTCCTTTGTGTCAAAGTGTTTCAGGCGACTGTCAGATTCAATTTTCTTGTTGTCTTTCCATGATGTTCTTCTAGTTAGATCTAGTATGCGGTATATCCACATCTCAGTATCGAATACCAAAGTTCGATGTAATGCCTACGGCAACTCAAGTGTGTAAAAACTTCAACTAGCAACAGGCTACATTTGACAACACTAAACTATACTCAACTTGAATTTGATGTTATATCCATTCCCCTAGGTAGATCAGGGTTACTTTTCTATAGAAAACATCAGTGTGTTTATTATCAGACATCTATGTTGTCCTTCTTTTCCTTATTATATTCTTCTCATTCTTCTTCAATTGTTTTATTCTTTTGTTTCTGTGTTTAGTTCTGAGTCGGCAGACGATAAAGAAATGAATCAGACAATCAACGTTGACCAACTGATGCATCGAGATCCAATCTCAGACAAAGACTATTCGGTGATATATATGTTTACATCTATCGTCACATTTGTTATTAGCTGTATAGGCATAGGCACCAACAACGTTAACATCTGGGTTTTCTTCAAGCTTGGCTGTCAAGACGCAGTTACCTTAAATTTCTTCTTTCTCTCTCTAGCTGACCTTGGAGTCACCAGTTTTGCCGCCGTATGCGCGGCCTCGGATTTTCCGAAAGTTTGGTTTGATGTAGACAGGGAGGTGGTTGCATATTTTTCTGTAAACACGCAAATATCTCTTGTTTGTGGCTCCTATCTTCTAACAGCATTCTTGGCACTGCAGAGGTGTTGTTGTGTCGCCTTACCTTTCGTCTTCCGGCGTATTTTCACAAAGAGATTTTCAGCCATTGTAATTTCCATTATCGGAGTCATCACCATGTTTTTCGTGGCAGCGTATGGAAGTATGTACTACGCAGAGCGGAGGCCGGTGCCGTTCACTAATAGGACCAGAGTTCAGTTGATGATTCGGCCTCATAGAAGTGTTTTGATTTACTATATAGAAGGTATCGGTGTTCTTGCTATCACAACTATTTCTCAAGCCGTCGTCTTTATTTGTCTACTCGTCATGGTGTGGGGCCTGAAACAGTCAATGGACTTCAAAAAGCGAATTTTGACCTCACAAAACGCACCAGAAAACGATGCAAACAACTCAATGAGTGAATCTACAGAACAAGGGTCATCTACAGGTTCCAGACAGGCGGACATGAGAATTGTCAAAACTGTAGTGCTCATCTCAGCAGTGTTTGTCCTTTGCAACATTCCTTCCAATGTGATCTCCATTCTTCGGATGCGAATAGATGGTTTCGATTCCAAAGGAAAATTACGTAACTCTTATCTTGCAAGTAACAACATTGTTGCAATATTTATGACCTTTAATTCTGCCATTAACTTCTTTGTGTACATGAAATCGAATTCTTCGTATAGACAAGAATTCTGGCGATGCTTTAACAAGAAACTCTGAGATCATACTTCATAACAGAGCTTTGAGACATGTCTGCTTTAGTCAACGTTTAGTTCTGAACGTTAGGATGTTGTTGGTGTATAGAAGGTTCTTGGTTTACTGAATCATGAGTTGTTTGTGAATAGAACAGAAACAAAGGTGTCGTGTGGTTGACAAGAACGGAAGTTTGGTCCGAGCAACTCCACACAAGAATTAAAAAACAAGATCACCAAAAAGTGCTAAAGACGTTGCGTAAAGATGTTGTTTCTTTCTTCTCATCATCTTAGCTCACGTCAAGCTAGACACTTTCCACAAAGCAAAACAACAACAACAACAAGATGAAGATTGAAGCCTTTGGTAGTGGACTGGTGTTGACTCTAGATCAAGATGGCAAAGGAAATTGAGGGAGACCACGAAATATTAAGAATGATATGGAGACCATTAATGTTGGCTCGAGATTAGGAAACGTTGAAATACTTGCTGCCTGACATACCAGCAGGTATGACGATGATGATGATGATGATGATGACGATGATGATGATGATGATGATGATGATGATGATGATGATGATGATGATGACGACGACGATAACGATGACGATGACGATGACGACAATGACGATAATGATGATGATGATGATGATGATGATAATTACCGCACCATACACAAAGACATCAATACAAGAATATTGCAAATATAATACTCTCAACGCCTGAATTTGGTAAGTCGTAGTGTTTATTTCAAGAGTAAAACAAGAGAGAAAACGAATGCAAAGTTTTAACATCGGTGTCATGGGGAGTCAAAGAATTTCAATTCACTTAACCTTCTAACTAGATTTTAGATATATACTTGGTGTGTAGAAGGCTTCAGGCTTGCTGTAGAAAGCACTGCCATGTATTACTTGTAACAATGTTGCATTTTGATGCCAACTCCATGGTAGAGATGTGAGGATGTAATAGATTGCGCTTTGGGCCAGCTGTCGCGTGAGACAATGCGGCATAGAAATCTCTCTCTCTCTCTCTCTCTCTCTCTCTCTCTCTCTCTCTCTCTCTCTCTCTCTCTCTCTCTCTCCCTCTCTCTCTGGTTGTTGGCTATGTTTTTGTGTTCCCTAAGGTTATGTCGCTGGGATAATCCTGGTCAGGAAGTATGTAAAGTTAACAATTTAGTGATGGAAAAACAAACCCAGACTGATATAGTGATCTAGATTAAAATAGGAACCTCAGTAAGTGAAATAAATCCGAATCATTAAGAAAACCTTGATTAGTATAATAGTCATGGTGATGTGTGAAGTAGCCTATTGAATAGCCCTGGTTAGTTGAGTATTCCAAACAAGTAAAATAACAAATTTAAGTAAAGTGCTGACGCTGAACAGGGAGAGGGGGTGGGGGTCGGGGGGGGGGGGTCTGCAGTCTTCGCACAGACAGTTCACCACTGATTCTCTAGATCTAAAGCTTACAGCAAGTTTGTTTACAAAATTAATAGAAATGTTTGTTTGTTTTTAAAGCATATATTCTATGCAAGTTGAGTGTATTAAATGGAAACCGTACCGAACGGATGTTCTAACCTTGCGACCAATCACACTTAATTGGTGATAACTTTTACTATACTTATAGCGGGTTAACGTGCGAGGACCCATACCATTAAGTAAAATAACCAATACAAGTAAAATAACCCATACAAGTAAAATAACCCATACAAGTAAAATAACCCATACAAGTAAAATAACCCATACAAGTAAAATAACCCTGATGTGAAAAGTAACCCCGGCCTTGTCAATAAAACAGCTCTGGTCACTTTAGCAGGCCTGGTCAACAGCTTTGGTCACTTTAGCAGGCCTGGTCAACAGGTCTGGCCATCAAGGCTGACCACGAGTGGGTGTGGCTCAGTAGACGAAGGCGTCGTTGGAGTGACAGCGGCAGTCTTCCAGAGGGTACAGACAGAATCCCCGAGCCATGTTCTGGCACACCATGTCTCCACAGCACGGGGACTCCCATGGGATGCAGCTGGACATGTACGTCATGCACTGAGGATGGACCAGAGAGGGGGGGGGGGTGTTAATGGACACACGTGAGAGTGTGCTACAGAAATGTGGGTCACAGGTGTGTTGAAAAAAAATATAGGTCACAGGTGTGTTACAAAACTGTAGTCACCGGTGTGTTACAAAATATGCGTATCACGTGTGTGTTACAAAATTGTAGGTCACGGGTGTGTTACAAAAATGTAAGTCATGTACTGTAGGTGGACACACGTGAGAATGTGACACAAACATGTAGGTAATGCACTGTGGATGGACACACACGTGAATGTGTTACACAATTTGGGCGTATTAGGAACGTAGCAAATGATAAATGATAATTTTTCTACAGCGTTACAAAACTATTTGGGGCATCCAAAGAGTCAACATAGGAGCACCTGTCAAACAAAACTCTCTAGGGGATAATCCCCAATCCCATAGCACTTACCAAACTGATCTCATCGTATGACGGACAAGGGCCTACTACTTATTCGTCATACCATACTGTATGACGA
>JAUELK010290984.1:0-14469 GCA_031471215.1 Gastropteron pacificum | reverse complement strand
TCTAGATCTAGATTTAGATAATCTAGATCTAGATTTAGATAATCTAGATCTAGATTTAGATAATCTAGATCTAGATTTAGATAATCTAGATCTAGATTATGTTGGCCTCATGTTTTATTTTGCTTTTTGTGTTGTTTTGTTGTTGTTGGGAGGGGGGGGGTCATTTGTGGTAAACATAGAGAGCTTTAACTAGGGCCTACCAGTACTTTACATTACGCTCGAGAGAACAAAATGGCGGCCTGCAGGCTGACTCGATTCGTCACTTTCTGGAGCAAACAAAAGGCGTTAGAAGATTCTAGCGCCACGAAAGTCTTCTTAACTTGGTGTTCGACATGTTTCCTAATGAGACATGCATGTTTAGTCTCATCTACAGTAGCACAGTGGTAAATAAATATGTGTAGTTTATCGAGACATGGTTGGCACCCAGAAAACCTGTCGTGAAAATAAAGCCTTATTTTTAACCAAAGTTTAGAAAAAATGCAGCATTCTTTTTGAGTTCTACACCTCTAGCGAAACAAATAAATCACATAAAAGGTGGAACCCACATTTTAACTTCCATCTCTAATATGACACTGGTGACCAGCCATATACACTGCCCACACAACCCATCATGTTCAGAATGCCTCCTGAGAGGTTAAAACCCAGGTCGCCCACTTGGAGACCAAACTTGTCAACCATTTGGCCACCGCACAGCCCTCAATGTTCTTAATATAATTCTTTTGTACTTAACCATTCTTCATGTCACTAGGGTTTTTAAATAAAACATGTAGAGGTGTGTTTACACCTTCTTATGGTGAAAATAATGGCTAGCTGCGAGCTTGAAGATGCTTCTATTTGTTTGATTTGATAGAATATGGTGATTTAAATGAAAAGATAGTAATAGACATCATGAAGTGTATCATTTGTTAGATTTTGTAATGATTAACATTTCTTTCAGAATTAAGATAATTCAATTTTTGTATTTCCATATTCTTTTTTGTCAATGTCAGAATGCTGGGCAAGTGGGAGGAGGCTTACCATGACCTCACCCTGGCCTGCAAGCTGGACTATGATGATGATTCCAACGCCATGCTGCATGATGTCACTCCCAATGTGAGTTTGTGTGTAGTAAGTGTGTGCTGCACTGCACACACGCCTAGTCTCTTAGGACCAGGGTTGGATCTGTTTTTTCACATTTTTTTAGACATTGTCAACATTGGTTTCAAAGGGTGAAATAAAAAAAGTATTTTGTATCTGTATAAGAAATAACATCATTTTTCAATTGACATACAGGTTTTGTGTAAACTTATTGACTCTTCGTTGTAACCGTTGGATTTGATAGCTTTTCCTTAATTGACAGTAATCTAGTAATCTTATTGAGCGACTACAAACGGATTAATTTTATTTTAGAACCACATTTGAAATGCAATGGCTCTAGCATTTCTCATGCAAGTCCTTCATCATCTGTCGTCTCTTAAATTCATGAAGTTATGGTGGACAGAAAGAAGTGTGTTTGCATCCTCTTTAAAAACTACTTATCCAGTGATGATAGAGTGGATTTCGGTTCCAAATCATATTGCACTGCCTGGCAGAATTATGTTGTCATTGTAGGAGGTAGGGTTCTCTACATAGAACAGTGATGCCAATTTTCCGTAAATTTCCGGAATTCCGTAGAATAAACCTGTCCGTAAAAATGTATGTATTTTCCGTCATTTCTCGTTCTGCTGTGTTTTCTGTAATTTCTCTCTTCTTCTATTAGAAGTGAGAGACTGTCGTCACGTAATGTGGGCATGTAGAGTTACGTATTGATAACCTTCTGTTGTGTTTGTTTTCCTCTGCAGGCCAAGAAGATCATGGAGCACAGGAGGAAGTATGAGCGCATCAATGAAGAGAAGGACCTGAAGAGGAGGAAGGAGAAAACAAGGAAAGCCAGGGAGCAATATGAGCGTGAAAAGGAGGTATAAGTTGGTTCATGTTTCATATAAAGCTGATTAACACATACCTTGTATTCTACTGATAGAAAGTTTCTCTCTTGTAGGCACTGGTACCAAAAGAAGAATTTTGCAAGCTTATTCAAATATACGAGGGGCGATTGAAAAGTTCTCACCGTGTTTTATAATACATCACTTTTATTTCTACCAACAGTGCCATAATTTTGTACACACACTACAGTGATCACCGCTCAAATGGCCTTTGTATATTTGGCTGATCCGCCTAAATGGCCACAATCTTCTTGAAAAAGAATGTTCCATATATGTATGTATTTCTCACTCCTAAGTGGCCCCTGGCTACCTTAAACATTTGCCCAATTGGCCTTCTTCAGTCTGATTGATGGTGTTTACCCTCTTCATTGTGTTAATGTTTGTTGATTCAAATAAACATATTATTTGTTGTATTTTCTAAAGAAAACTGTCTTCTGAAGAGTTTCTTTGTTTTGATCATCATCATTATATCAATGTATTGTGTCATTGTCATACCAATTATGGGGCCAAATTTTGGCTTCTAGGCAGCAGGTTCTCATGGTTGAATGATAGTACTTTTTTCTTTGTATCAACTATCAGATAATTCATGGTGGACTACACTGTTACTGCAATGAATTTGAGATTCACATAGTTAGAATTAGAATGGTCAGAAAAACTGCTCAGTCAATTGTCAAGACTCAATTTGATGGCAATATTTCACAACATATTTTAAGCCAAAACAAATGTTCAGATCAAACCATTTTATTGATAAATCTTCTTATTAGTACATTTTTAACATTTCAAAAATGTTCCCAGTATTTGGACAAGGTAAACACACTTTACCATTCAAACCGAGACAAACTCAAACAGAACTATGGTTGGCACAGAAGTCTTATAAGTCGTATACATAGTGACATTTGAAAAAGAGAAGTAACAAAACCGTTTTGTCATTTCATGATGTCATTCTACACATCCACAGTAACTTCTGAGACGCTGATCATTATAGAGTCACAATCAATTCAATCATAAGACAATAGATATAATTGCAAATTGTAGTGAGCATATATCTGACATGTGCAGAGATTTGCAGGAGAACTACATTGGAATTCAGAGCTCCAATCTAGCCTTATAGTTTAGCTTAGAACACATTTTCGTTTTAAGCACAAATACATACAATGTGCACATAGATTTCTTTACATCAAATCAAGCAAACACAGTACCTGGTACGTGTTCAAACAATATATCATAAAGAGCATTTTTCATTTCTTCATGAGGAATGGAAACTACAAGAGAAAAGAAAAACATCTTTTTATATATTTGAGAAACTTAGGAGACTTAAAGAAGACCATGATTTGTCAAAGAATATTTTCTCTGCTCACAAAACTGAATAAACCTCAAAAAGTACAAGTTGCAAATCAATGAGTTTTACAACTCGATGGAGAGCTGAGAAATATGAATGACTTCATCTTTTAAAAAAGCAACCACAGCTCCATCTACAATACATAACAACAGTGACTATGCTGCTATTCTTTCAGCTAGAGTTTATCTGTACCTGTATAAATATATATTCCTATAACAAAGGGGGAAAAAACCCCTCTGATATCTATCAAATACCTATGCACAACAATTTTAAAGAAGAAGCATTCAAAAATGTGTGACATAATCTGTAATAGCAGTAAAAGGAAAGCAATAAGAAGAAGGACCTAGATAGTTTGGGCCCTAAATTTAAACGAACAACATTCTTTTTTTATGATTTGAACTGAGTTTGATTTTCGTGAACTGAACTGGTTGCGTTTTCTTTTGAACCAAACTGGAACTGAACAGAGTTTAGACATTTCCTTGAACTTGCACATCCCTGGTGGAAAGTGAGTGTTTTAAATTCAATCAAAAACATTCAAGTTATTAAAAAATGGCTAGGACTTTTTACCTACTCTTGTAGATTGAACTGTTCTTAACAGGTGATTTTGAGTGTAAATGGCATCATAGAGATATGAACATTTGTGCAACTGTAGTCAAAAGATTGGCCTGTCACTGTCATTATCCAATCATAATTGAGCAAGTTATTTTTAAATGGCGACTGTGACTTTTCAATCGCCCCTCTTATTATTTGTAGCTGTTCTGCATTTTCACAGAATTTCTTAAATGCGCAGCATTAATTCTAACAGCTTTTCATTGGTTGAAGAAAATGTTTTCATCCCAAATCTATGATAGGAATAGTTATACTTGTTACCAGCATATTTACAGCTCTCATCCCTACATAAGCAAGCTGTGTCTATCGGCACATGAGTGTACTATTTATGATAACACTGTATTTTCTTCCCCCCAGGCACACACACAGTCTGCAGGCATGGACGGAGGCTTTGCAGGGTTTCCTGGAGCTTTCCCAGGTAAATGGATGCCGTAACATATCTCTCTCTTTCTCTCTCTCTCTCTCTCTCTCTCTTTCATTGGAACAAACACTATTATTGATAGAATGAAGTATTTGTCTACTGACAAAGGAGTATAGCAACAGCCTTCTCATCAACTATTACAGCCACAACCTGTATCACTATCACCTGTTATCATGTAAATGAAATAGAAATGTCTTGATGATGTTTTCAAACTTATTTGTTATGTCTCCTGGTCCTGTTTCTTCTTAGGGATGAATAAGGCTGTTCAATTTATTTTATGATTTCACTTTAAATTGTGTACAGTGCCCCATTTTTAGAAAACTTTTCTTGACTTGTTGATGTTGGAGATAGATTATGTTGAAATACAGCACTGTGTCTGGCAACGGTTTCAATGCAGTAGGATTCTGTTTAATTATTAATAGTATAGTAATTAGAATCTCATGTGGTCATTTGTTTGGGTTTTTTTTCATTTGGGCTTCTTAACTTAAATTTCAGGGACAACCTTAATGCTAACTTCATTTAAGCTGAGACGATGTTCTTAATAGAATTTTAGAAACTGACAAAATAATTCTTGTCTTGTGTCTTGCAGGTTCTGCTGGTGGTATGCCTGGGATGCCAGACATTTCACAACTGTTGCAGGACCCAGAGCTCTTGGCTGCTTTCCAGGTTTGTACAGCTTTTCACTTAATGATGACTTCTTTCTGTTCTTCAGCATCTGCTCCATATGTCCAGTATCAACTCTGACGAAGCCAAACTCGATCATTGTAGAGACTGAGAAAGAGTTTTTGCTCTACGCAAGAATTGAGTGTGTTTTTATACTCTTGATGTATTCCTCTGGTGAAAGGGTAACATCTAGCCAACTTCAGGAGTTAGTGTTTGAGTCTTTAAGTTGAGCTTTCTATCTGATGATGTTGTTTGCTATCAGGCACAAAGTATGAGCATGATGCTCTTGAAATGGCCTAATAGACCTACAGAGCTTGATAAACTTCTTTCAACATTTTTGGACATCTTTGAAATGTCTGGAACTTTGTGTGACCCTTGTCCCTTGTGTACCCCTCTCGTCCACCGTCACAGGACCCTGAAGTGTCGAAAGCCTTCCAGGATGTGGCCATGAACCCCGCCAACATCTCCAAGTACCAGAACAACCCCAAGGTGCAGCGCATCATCAACAAGATGGCCACCAAGTTCGGCAGTGGCGAGGGCGGGCCAGATCAAGGAGCTGGACCGGGGGGATTCCCCGGGGCAGGAGGACCTGGGGGATTCCCCGGGGCAGGAGGACCTGGGGGATTCCCCCCTGGTGGCTTCCCAGGGACCTCATAAAGAGGTTGCCTCTCTGGTTGTGGGTTTGAGTGGTGTTCGACTGAGAGAAAGACAGGGATGATTGCCAGCTTCCCTGCTTGAGGCATTGTATTGCCGTGATATTGTTAGACAGCATTTCTTTTCTTCATTACTTAGACGTTCCTTAGTCAGGCTAATTCTGTGTTGCTTGCTCATGTTCGTTTGTTTTTTTTAGTCTTTATGAGGGAGGCTGACTTTCTTGGAAATGGGTGGATGTGAGAATGAATAAACATTGCCAATAATGTGGGTGGGAAGTAGTGAGCTTTCATTTCATGTTCACGTTTTCTTAACTGAGGATTCATTGTTTAGTACATACTATAGGGCCCAGGACCAAGTACCAAGTTAGGTTGTTATGATTTACATGAAGGGACAACTGACGTTTTGAGTTTGAGTGAGAATTGTTACTTGTTGTTTTCTGATTTTTATGAAAATAGTTTACTGTGTTCTTTTAACAAACCGTTGATGGGCTGTGACCCATCTTGATTTCTTTTGTCACATTTTGACTTCTGTTGTTACAATGTTTCTTTGTATTTTGTACTACCATGCCATAACCAGTTGCTACTCCTTCGCTTCTATTTTGTACTGTGTCATCATTTTGTCAGTTAACTTCATCGCATATGTGGACGTCTTTCCGAGTTTTTCCATGGTACTCTAGAGGGTGTTGCCTATATATCTGGGTATGGAGGTACGAGTTGGTTTCTGAGATCTTTTAGTGAAGGGCACTGGAAGAGTAGATGTTGTACTGTTTCGATTGGGTGGTCGCAAAGTGGGCACAATGGGACATGTTCAGAATTGATCCTGTTTAGGTGGTTGTTGATGGGCAGGTGTTGTGTCCGCAAACGGAAAATTGCAATTTGGTGCTTTCTTGCTAGTCTTCGCTTTTGACCATATTCATGTGCCTGTACACTATTCTGGCTGTCGACCCATTTGCCCACTGATTCATCCATTCCCCTTTAAAGATGTTTGTTGTTATGTTCTTTGGTGTGGCATATGGGACTGGCTTGTTTGGTTGAGGAGAGTTTGCACCTTTCTTGGCAAGGGTGTCAGCTCTGTCATTTCCTCAAAGGTTTGAGTGGCCTGGAACCCATTGTAGTTGAAGCACTATCCTGGTTTTGAAAGTGGTCATCAGTGTGTCAGCTATTTGAATGATTAGTATTATGTCCTCTGTGTTGGTGTCTTCACTTTCTATGGCCTGAAGGGCAGAGATGGTGAAGACGTCTGTGTCTGTTGCTGAAGTTGGTTCTTTCTGGACAGTTGTTTGAATATGTGTTTTAATGCTGCTTTGATTCCAAGAATTTCTGATTGGTAATTTGAACATGTAGAGCCACAAGGTTCCATCCATGGTTTCGTTCCTGTGGGGTAAATGAGATTTCAAAAATTAAGAGGTTGGCGGTTGGGTTGGATTTGTTCCTCTTTTTGCGTTTGTGTGCTGTCCTACTGGATTCTGGTGGGATAGTACCAACATTACATACTGGAATAGTAATTATTGATTTGTAATCATGAGATTACTGTTCCTTCTCTGAAATTGAAACACTATTGTGTTTTCTCTCTTGAATTGAATGAGATCCCTCCTCTTTGCATAACTTTATGAACAATGTTATCAATCTTTAATGGGGTAGCCTATTTGGATAACTGAAGTGAAACTTAATCTAGAAAACAAATATAGGGAAAAGAGACCCCTTTGTGCCTTAGCCTTCAGAAAATTCTGTTCTTAGAAAAGTTATGTGTGAATCAGATGGTTTGTTGGATGACTTAGATGTTCAATGTTTGTTAGCAACTTTTTATTTATTGATTCTTTTTAACTTAACTTGGTGTTATGAAAGATCAGATGGTAGCTTTTATGGGATAAATTGTACAAACTGAGTTTTCACACCACTTTTTGAGTTTTGTTTAGTTTTTCTCTACACAGTGAAGGATCGTCTTTTTTCTTTTTTTGTTGTTAAATATATATTATATTATTTGTTATAGTAATATACCTTTTGTAGATGGCTTGCACTACTGATTAAGTTGATGCGTCCTCTTGTAGTGACTAAATATGGGCTTATACTGAGCCATGACCAATGTCATTGATTTTCCACATCATTCAAAAAAAAAAAGAACCTTTCATATTGTTTGAAAGAGAGGGATCATCTTAAGTTCTGAGTGAAGGCGAAGGTGTCTGAAGAGAGAAGTAAGTGCTTGATTTGGTTTTACATGTATCTACATTCATTAAAAAACAAGCAAGTAGAACATTGAAGAAAATGGCAACCCACACTCACGCAAAATTGTCCATTGTATTGCTTGCCATTAAATGCCATTGGCTAACTTGTCTTATAATTGGAATGCATCAACAAGTGTGTCATATGCAAGTATTTGCTCACTGCTGTTTATATTTGCTTGAAAGATTTGCAGTAGGATAGTGACATCATAATTTTGATCTACTCTTTAATCTTCCAATGGACTTCATTTTTTTTGTAGGGTCTTACATCAGTATGTATGATGTAATGACACAATGTGTATGTAATTTTGTATTGACTGAGTGCAAACATAAGCAAGTATAGAACTGTGTAGTTCCTGTTGATTGTACTATAGAATAGATCTGTGTTTAGCAAGCTTTGATTCCACCGTTAAGCTCTAACCTCTATTGATACTGATACTAATCATTGTTTCTAATACTAATGCACTTCCTTTAGTTTGAGAAGCCAGCTGCAGAGATCAAGAGCTTGATCTGAATGTATTTGATGTAATTGCTTACACATTTCTTTCTTTTTCTTCTTTTTAAGTGATAGGCCTATCTATTAACTTGCTAACAACTAACAGGTCGATGTTTAGAAGATATAGACTAACATCTGCTTACATTGAATTTGCATTTTATGCATTTCTTTAATCTGAAAAGACAGGCTTTAAATGGGAGTTTGTATTTATTGAGTAGGCCTACAAAATGTATACGGGGAAAAGGGCTGTGTGCGATGTTACAATGTGAGGAGACACTGGCCTAGAACTAGAATTGAATTTGTGGTGAATTTGAATAAGTACATATTTTACGTATTTGTGTAATGCATGTACTTGTATGTATTTATTATAGCCATAGGCCTTTGTTTTGCAACACTGCTGGCACCATTGTCTTTTTTCTGTCCAACACGTACACCGTATCATGCAGTTCCGTAGTGTGCGCAGGCATAGGCCTGGTATTGGCGTTTTTCAATGTACCACATTATAATATTAATACAGTTGCATTGTTCTATATTATCATAAATTATGATATAGAACAATGCAACTGTATTATAATATGTGTATCATCGATCATGTCCCTGTCAGTGTCGGCTCACTTTTCTGTCACCATTCCAACAGTTCCATTTGTCATGACCACACCTATCTATCTATCCCACTATTGGACATTTTCATCTTTATGTACAGACTTCAAACGCTGCAAGATTTCCCACTCACTCTTCATTCATCAATTGATTTGTAACCTAGCTTACATATATTTCATGTACTTGTAGTCCTTTAGGCTCTTGGCTACTGGGGCACTGCTGAGGACTTTGGAGCCAGTTATGAAGTTAGTTTGACTGCAATTCTCATTGCTGTCTGTTTGGCAGTGTCACATGGCAGAGCGCATCCCTCTCGTTAAGTGTTGTATCTCTTCAAAACTATTGAGCCGTTTTGCAGGAGGGAGGTTTTATAGCTTTTGCAACTTTTGTTTTTTGCTCTGACGTCAATACAACATCTGGTGTGTGTATTTTAATATCCTCAAAAGCATTACAGACTGAGTCACATTGCGCGATTACAAATGTCCTCTGTATATGAGTATGAGGCTGCAGTCATGATTGGGAGAAGACGAAGGTTTGAATCCATGCTGATCTTGGCTTCTTTGAGTGATGATAAATTTGCTTTCTTCAGTGAAGATAGACATTGTCAAGTTGATCAGTGTGAACTTCTGAACTAAATATTTCAAGTAGCCCCCAAAAGCAACATACAACAAACAAGACTTAATGAGATGACCAAGGATGTGTACAACAGCTGGTAATCATTGAACTCTGGTGTGGCTTGCCCAGGTCTAAAAAACACACAAACGGTGGGTAGGCCTTGGACTTGACTATACTTTGACAAATGTTTTCAGTTTCAGTTTGAGTTAGCACTCAGTTTAGTTCCCATATGGTTGTCAATTTGTATTGAAACATTTATTCAAATAAATTAAAAAGAAGTTCAAACAAACAAATCACGTATTTATGTTGTGTATATGTAAATTGTACTGAAAGTAGTGAAAGTATACTTTGTTCTTCTGTTTTCTCACAGCACACATTGCACTATCCATTTTGTTATTGATTTTTCTTCTTCCTCCCACTTTCATAACTTCTTTGTTTTGTGAGTTTCACGCCCCTTTCATTTCAACACAATTAGGTCGTGGAAAATGTGGAACCTATTATTGTTAATGTACATAAGACATGTCCGGTAGGGCGGGGGTGTATAGCCATACAAACTGACCACACGACACATATCCAGAGTTCCCAACGGCGTCCGAACCCGGGTTGCCATCGGGAAGAACAGACAGAATGTTATGTCGGAGTCGCGCAGAGCATCCATCATACAACACATACACCATACAACAAGAAATGAACGCACTGACATGAATGGCTTGTGTCTGACTGGCCATAGAACATACACCATACACCGTGAATGTGCATGTTCATTCTTTCTCAGTTGTATGGCATACAGACGACGATTTGATCAATGTTTTTCTTGACATTTTACTAGCAGAATGAGTGACGCGAGTACACGCGATTATCAGAGTGAAGCCTAGCGTAGGCCTATTCCGGGATGTAGTCTTGTTTCTGCTATCAGAGAAGATGAGACTGGGCAGTGCTCTTTGTAAAATAAATAATTTGTAAAAAAAAGCGTAGCCAGCTCCGCGCGTCTCACACATAACAGCGGGGCTTCTATCCGATCACTGAAAACACAGACCAACGCGATGTGCTGTTTGTATACATGATACACACTGAGGTTGGCTACGCGAAAATAGCAAGCTATCCCATCTGTACTACTATACGTATATAAATTGCAGGCACGAAAACAAAACATTTGAGCAACCAAAGTGTATCATGGTGTATGATGACCGTGAGTGATAAGTCAGACACATCCGGTATATTGCATGGTGTATGCCCTGTGCGACTCCGGCATTAATTTGGTGATCACATTGATCCCGAATTTGATACACCATCATGAAACATTATTGAAGAAACGATAATGATCATAACATATGGTTTGTCTAGGCCTAGTGCATGTCCTAGTCTCCGGCTAGCTCAGTACGCATTCAACAACCCAGTATTACTCCAACATAATCCACGAAGAGTGGAAAGAAGATGAAAGAGGAAAACACTAACAACAGTAACAGATGATTAGTGATCCTTGTAGACATGTTTTGCCTGGCCTCCGAGATCAGAGGCGAAATATTGGACTGCTACAGTCAGATTAAGATCCAGACACGCACGAGCAGCGAAAGATCCACCAAAATACCCAAGATGTCATATATACCCTCAAGACACAGATCAGCGAAAGATTCACCAAAATGCCAAGATGCCATACATACTACATGGTACTAGCTCTTGGGTCAGTCTACTCTCTGACTGGCGCAAGGAATAGATTAGCTGAACAGCTTCTTTTTAAACACAATCAAAGGCGTATGTATTCACATGAAACCCACAAAGAAAATGTTGGGCTGTGTGGTGGCCGAGCACTTAAAAAAAACCCACCAAAAGGAAACTTATTGGCGGTTTCCAAGCGGGCTAAACGTGTTCGAATCTTAGTGCCGGGGGGATTCTGGACGTATGGGTCGTTTGAGCAATTAAGCTTATGGCTATTCACATCTGTCATATCGGAAACGGGCGCAAACATGTCAACGTTGGTCCCCCCCTCGTAGGCTTATATAGCCTAACTGTGTCACTTGGGATGTAAAAAAATAAGCTCACAGTCAAACTCGAAAGCGACAGCAAAATTAATGGCAGTGAGTGACAAAGACAAGTTGACAATGGTTTGTAAAGATGCCGGTTTGTGACGACTGCGTTTTGGCTTCAGCGAAAAGCGGAGCACATAAACACGAATTTCTTTGAAAAGAGATGACAAAAGTTGGCCTAGACAAAATACAAGCAATGCAACAACAACAACAAACTGGCTTCAATGCCAAGTGTTCTTGTTGCTTTTTTTCTCAAATGTTTTTTTGTTTGTTTACTTGGCCTAGCCTACATACTACATGTTGGGCCATTACAAAAAGAGCTACAGGCACAGAATCGCTTGTTTCTGACACTGACATAATTGGCTGAGCTTATTGTTTTCGAAAAGTAGGCCTACACCCCCACCGCCACACACATACACTACCTCATGAAGAACAAAAAAAGATTGTAAGCACAAAGGATCAAATAAAGCAAATAAAATGCCAAGCCTAAAAACACAATGACCTTAATCTTACCCATCATTTCTCGTGTGTAGCCTATAGATCTACATGCCTTGACCGCAGCTCTTAAAAAAAAAAAGAGATAACTTGAAATTCAATGCAAACTTCCTTTTCTTTCTATCTTCTCTTGCTTTGAACAAAAAACAATTTTTAAATGTAAAATTCGGATTGTACTAAAACGCAGTAGATCAAGGTCTACATGCATAGGCTTATTACTTTTCAACAGAAGAAAACGACACTTTCAGTACCGGTACTTTGTTTATTTTCAACGCAATATAAAAAAGCATTCGAGAATGATAGAGTGATTTTAATAATGTGTGTCATCTCCATACTAGATCTACATACGGTAGATCTACATTTATCTCCTAAAAAATACCACGGCAGTCTGAAATTCTTTAGCCAAATTCTTTAGGAAGAGAACGAGAATGTAGAGCGGCATGTGACATGTAGGCCTAGTGCGCACCGAGTTACATACTGTTTTTCTTTTCAGTGTGCAACCATAACGATTGCGTCTAACACTGATTCGACAAAATTGTTCATGAAAGTTTTCAAAAGTAAGCAAACTCTAGGTATCTCCTAATTGACAACCGTTTACTAGCCTACCGCGCTTGGTAGTTATATGACCTACTTAAAACTTCAGTTATGTCTCTGTGCAGGCATGGCCTAGTTCATACTCTGTGAACACGGTCAGTGAGTCAGAAGGGAGCGAGATGACCCACTAGCAGTGCAGTAGCACAACACACATCTTCCTTCTTCTAACACTAACACACTACACACTCCATTCACCATTGGCCTGACTTGTCTGACTTCTCGTTTTGTATGAGGGGCTTCGTGTTAGTAATTTATCTGAGGACTGCTTTTGATCTGTGTTTTCGGATATTTACATCATTCTCATAGACTGGTGAGTTATTATTCTGATACCAAAACCAGATAGACTGGAATCTGATATCTAGTGGGTTAACTTGTTCTTTTTATATGAGTATGAGGGAGTGCTAGAAACCTTCCTGCCTCCATCACTTCTCACTGCCACTAGATCTACTTGTGGACTTCCGGATTCTCGAGTTTGTTTACTAACAATTCTTCAAAGTTTGGGCCTTGATTTTTCGTACATTTCATGCTCAATCCAAAGATTCTAGATCAGATTATATTCCAGGATTTTTTCTCTACTTCCCATCTTCTCCCCAATCCAACCAAAGTCAAAGCCACAGCCAGTTGTGAGTCCTACTACTAGAAATCTAACAATTTACTTACTACTACATGATTTGAATGTAAATTTAGCAAGGGTGGATGGTGGAGGCTGGAGGAGAGGTGGTGTAGAGGAAATAAATCCTGTGTCTAGACTAGGGGACTGGTTACCAACAGCAGGGTTTAGGGGGGCTGGCCCCCCTAATTTCTCTTTTCGAAATGAAAATCAACAACAAATTTAGCTAGGGGCAGGGGTTAGGCGGTTAGGCAACAAAAATGACACACCACCAGGGACCGCTGTCGGTTTAACCAGTCCCTAGACGCCTTATACTAGAGATCTAGAAATCTAGACCTAGATTTTCTAGATCTAGACATTTTCTGTTACTGGCACATCATCATTCAAATCAAAATCCATGTTCTCTGTTCTTGGATGGCTCTACTGCTAACAACATTGTCAGAGGAAACAGTTTGCTGTGAGAACAACAATGCAGTCACCTCCTGAGTGAAAATGTGACGTTTAAGTTTAAAGTTAAAGAGTTCTTCTTTTTCAATGTCTGAATGCTCTTAGAAACATTTCATTTGCAAACCACCTTACTTTTCCTCAACAGTCAGGTGCAACAGAAACAACACAAACACAGTTCCAGATGGACGATATTTTCTCTCAAGTTCGTGAAGGAAATGCCTTCCATGTCAGGGTTTGGCTTGACAATACAGAGAATGATCTCAACAAAGGGTAAGAATTTGTTTTTATTATGTCTAGATCAACTAAAGTACAGTGCACCCCGCTGTATTGACATCGTCAGGACCAGGCCCAAATGTCGATACAACAGGGATGTCCATATAGCATACAACAGGGTTTCCAAATATGCAGGGTCGGGAGGGACGAATCGTCAAGGGAAGCAACCAAATTTAATAACACAGGATAAAGATTACCCAAGGTCAGCTTCTCCCCTTTCTTTTTGCAATTCGTTCATAAATTACAAACGTCGTTGCTTTTAATACATGTGGAACGCCTAAATAGCGACCCTCTCTTCGATGTGACACTCATTTTTGAATGGCCGGCGTATTTCTCTATCAGATGTACCCGTCGTATGCAACTTGCGACCTCTGTTTTTTGTTATCCTGGATTACCACATGCACGTGCCGCACACACAACAATAGGAGTGTCAATCGTCTATTCTTCTACTAC
>JAUELK010290874.1:0-14665 GCA_031471215.1 Gastropteron pacificum | reverse complement strand
TCAAAATCTATTTTTATTAAACAATGATCACTGTTACCCAGTGGGTTGAGCATGTCATGTTTCAAATCCTCATTTGTTAAAACCAAGTCTAGGATGTTGGCCTTTTGGTTTGATCTGTAACGTGTTGGTGTTCGTATAATCTGGGTCAGGAACAGAACAATAATGAAAAGTCTGAAAGATGTAAATCAAACAAAATACATCAAACCTTAAAGGTGAAATAGCAATTCATCTCCCTCACGCTCAAAGCACTTTAGAGGAGTTACAGCATATTATTATCCTGACAGACCATCATTATCATTCCAAAGCCATCTCAACCTCTTTGGAGGCATACTGGTATGCTGCCAGGTTGCGCCCATACTAACATTCACTGTCTATAGTTGTGTACCCGTTTTACACCTGGGTGCGGTGAGAAAATGTGTGACGAAATGAGTCCGCAAAGCGGAGACATTTGTTTGTGAGGCCAACACGCTGACCACTTGACCACCAGATCACATGTAAATACTAATGACTTACAACTTTGAGGAGGGTGTGAGAGAAGTGAAGATCTGAGACGAGCATGGCTGAAGGTTTCAGAGAGATCTCCTTCACCACCTTAGAGCTAAACAACTGGATGCACTGCCAGCCCGTGCGACGGTTTTTCAGTCTCTTCTGTTGAAGACATTTGTTGTGATCAGGCACAAATAGAGCAATATTCTACTGGAATAAACTAAGCAAAGCAGCTAAATATGCAAAGGACCTAAATGAGTTTAAAAGACTAATAGACAAAGACTGTGACCATATAATAATATTTAATAGTGACCTAAAGTAAATAAATTTGAAGTATGCCAAACATAGTTAGATTTAATTAGTAAAGTGGACAAAAACAAGAGGGGACACAGAAAGGCCAATAAGCCCTCTACTACTACTACTATAAGTTATGAGTTATTCATTCGTCTATTGGTTCTATACGTCTAAAAGACCTACAGAGAACCATGGCAGCCTAGCTCTGTAGAGTGGGACTGCGACTGGAGGGCCTTCAAATTGGCCCCCTGTTCCTGTAATACAGTCTCAAGACCCCTCCGGATCAGAGAGAAGTTTAAGACAGATGGAAAATGTCACATCTGTTACCTGTCCGCATTTTTGACGTTGGCTGCCACACACAGAGATCTAACAATCCTTCTCTATTTCCTTCTATTCTGACTGTCTCTGGAGATCTTTTGTCGTTTCAAACCAAGAGATTTACTATTATTAGGTGAGCTAATGCAAAAGGCTGATGGGCTGCCATCTTTTTAATGACTGTATGTGTTTACACGAAAAAGTGTAGTATGTTTCGAAAAAAATAGTGCATTGAAGGAACACCAACAACAAGGAAATATGCAATAGAGATGATCCTGAAGCAATTTTTATGTGAACTATACAGTACTCATACACTTTTATCTCACAACACAAATAGGCCTAGCAGTATTTCAATAAAAAACAAACAAAACTACTTTAACCAACCTTGGCATAGACTTTGGCTGTTGACTTGATGTGGCTGTAAGCTTTGGGGTTGAGCTTGGCATTCTCCCAAAGACGATTCTGAAACGAAGCCTGCTCTTCCAGGACTAAAGCTTGGAGACTCTGAAGAAGATCATCATGGGTTTAAAATGATGAAACGGTCTAAAACCCATCGCAGGCATCCCTTATTATGTGACTTGAAGCATCTATACAGTAGGTTTTTGCTACTATCATCTGTAGACTAGGTAATATATTAGGCACCGCGTATAAGAACGCCGGATAAAAGAACACTTCAGTTATAAGACATTTTTTTAGGTGGATAGAATTATTTCTCTATTTTTACTCCAGATATACGAATGTTACTCCAGATATAAGAACGGCTGACTATTCTCAACAAAGTGGATTTATCTAACTGTCAAGGCTGATGGTGACCAATCAAGAATGTGCATACAGTCCAATCCAAAATTGTTCATATGCTATGCCTACCATCGACACGTTACTGCACCTGCACGTCAAAAGAATTGTGTGCACTAATCAAAACGTCAAAAGCGTTAAAGCCCTTGATTTTGGTACCTACTGTATGACTTTGTCTATGATATACACCCTGAAAAATCTGATTTCGGACTAATTAATCTGAAGGATTTGGTATTTTGTAATGGTCATATGCCTTATACACAATGACTGCAATAAAGACTTTTGCATGAGGATTATTGGTGAAATAAAATTTTCTACTCATGTATTCACATTTTTTAATATAAAGATTAAATAATAGATAGATAGCATTTATATATACCGCTCTACAGCAAGCTCAAAGCGCTTTACAGCTACTAAAACAACATACCTCAAATTCTGCCACCCTTTCCAGTTGGGCGTGAGTGAAAACTGGAGGGCGTACACTGTATAAGTAAGGCTTGACAAACTTCTGGAAGAGCTCCAAGTACTTCTTATGCTCCTTTTTCGACAAGGCAGATTTCCTGAACTTGAGATTCCTGTTGAGTCATTTCATTCATATCATGACATGTCATCAGTAGAAACATCAAGGCACATTTCTTTTGAGTTAAGACAAAGACATGACACAAGAAGACGAAGAGATTCCTGTCCATGAAAATAGTGATTAAAAATGAATAATAATAATAGATAGCATTTCTATAGCGAATAATCACAGAGACTATTCCATTTCTCATTTCACTGTAAAGAAGTTAATGAGTCTACAACTGTCACAGATTGCTTAGTGGTAAACATTTGACTTGACAATGTACTTAATAAACAGCCACATGTGAAGATGAATATATCAGTGAAGAATAAAGCACTAGATCATTTGTTAGAAAGGAGAACAATAGAAAACGTATAATGAAAGTGAATAAAGTACCCTATGTTTTTTTGCTGTAGTACATTCAATCTGTGTGAATGGCCATCGCACCTTATAAAATTAGCTTATCTGGACATATATGGACAGGCCTAATGATAACTGGATAACAGCTTAATTGCTCATCTATGATGGTGTCTTACATACACAGTACTACAGTGGTGCGTCATATACCACACACTGGTATGAAACGTTCATGAACAATACAATGCAGCTCTTAAACATCCCAACTTAAAATTTAATTACAGGAAGTTTACAGTTTAGCATAGCACATCTTTCAGTTTTACTGGATTTTCACCAGTCACAATTAAAAAACCCAATGACAACTGTTAACTGCCATGTAGTATAGTACAAAGCACAAGAAGAAGAAATGATTGATACAATTAAAAAAAAAAAAACTCACTCTTTAGCCACTCTCTTAGCCTCAGGGTCTACGATAATCTTGGGCTCCAGGGTCGTAGACTCATTTTCCATCCAGATTATGTTTCTCTCTCGCTGCTGACTGCTCTTAGTTGGGGCTTCTTGTTTCACAGAGAATATTGGAATATCCTCATCCCTCATGTCAGTTTCCTTGTTAGCAGTGGCTCCCAACTCATTCTTAGTTGTTTCCTCTTCAGAATTCTTTTGAGATTTTTGTCTGCTTTCAGAAGCAGCTGCCTCTGTTTTGGTACTAATGGGTGCTTTGCTGGAAGAAGGAATGCTGAAACCATAGTTGTAATCTGCATCGTCTTCATCCTCGTCCGAGGAAATAGATGGCATGACTAGACACAATTCGCCACATTCATCTTCCTCTACGCTAACAGTCTTATTCAACTCTTGAGAAGGACCAACATCCTTCGACAGATCCTGTTTTGAATCAGGTTTCTTGATGTTTGAGCTACGCAGTGTGGAGACACTATCATTATGGTCCTTGTCATTGTTCTCCTTTAACTGAGACAGTTTGTTTATTTCAATAGAAACTTCTGTCATATTATTCGTACAATACGCTGCTTCGAGATTTTCTTCTTTAACAATACTCTCTTCCTCTGTAGCTGACCTTTCCCTTTCTTCAATGGAAACATTTACTCCTGGCATAAATTGTGGGAGTAAAAGAGACGGCACAGGAATTATGTCTGGTTTAAAGTCCTGAGATTGTGCAATGCTAGTGTCTTCGTCTGCTTTGTTCAGCATTTCTTCTTTGTCAGTATTACAAGTGGGTGAAGAAGAAGCTGGAACATGATTATGTACAGACTGCGATGGGGGGCAAGGATGGAGACTTTTGATGAGTGCGCCTATATCATCTGTTTGTTGAAGGCTTCCACTTTCAGTTCTTTTTTCTAGATTTTCATTCTTTGTATTTGCTTTTGGCTCTTTAGTGGGACCTCGCTGTAGTAAAGCTCTAAATCGTTGTTCAAACGATGGCTCCGGTCCCATGACTCTCCGGAAAGATTCTTCTGAGAAGAAGCATTTCTGCCTGTTAATATCTGGGGGTCTGAGGGTAAAGAAATAAAATAAAAGCTCACAACTAACATGGCCATAATTGTGTCAACCGTTTTTTTTTTTATGAAGAAAGGACCAGTAAAAACAACCAAAATGGTTCTTTTATATAGAATGTGTGCGAAAGGAAAGAAACACACAACAACAACAAATTATTGAAAGCTAACAGAACAGGCTCCCATTCCTCTGGGGAAACTAGCCTAAAGAATGCTAATGATATCTTTAAAAAACCCAATACAAAACAAACAATACCCAAAATTGAGGAAAAGAGAAAATTGATGCTTGATGTGACTGTGCTATCTAATACTGAGCCTACAGTTTAGTTTTTTGCTTTCCACTCAACTGAGTCTGAAAGTGTAGAGATTTTGTTTTATTGACATGATTGTAACCTACATAATATATTAATATATGTCATGTCTCATTTGAAAATAGTAAACAATCTTCACCTCTGTGATTACGGAGAGGAAAAACTAAAACAACTTGCAACATTTAATGCAATGACTTTAAGTTCACTGAAAATGAAAACAACACACATGATGTATAAAAAAATACATGAAGATCTAGAATCTATGAAACCTGAGAGGTCCTGTGTAAAGCGGAGCCGTCTTGTGTCCATCCAGTGAGATCGTAGAAGACTCAGTCCTTGCAATGGATTGATCATGATCAATGGCTGGAGGTAGATCTATATCTACACTTGTACTCAAATTCAAAGCACTCAACACATCTGCTTGCTGTGCTCCTTGCTCTCTTGCTCTCCGCTTTGAATTACCCCGGCCTCCCCTTCCTCCTCTCCCACCTCGTTTTTGCCCTTTTCTTCCACCAAATCTCAACATTATGAAATGCTGGGAATGCCAACAATGAATGTGTGTTGGATTCCTCTCTGTTCTTCAATTCACCTGCTAAAGAAGGACTTTTTTTCTAGATCCTGATGTTGGTGAAAAGCAAGAGTCAGTTGACATTGAAAATTGAACCAGACTACTAGATCTATACTAGGCTATATAGAAAATCTAGATCTAGAATCTAGTTCTAGGCCTACTGTAATTTTCGGACTAGATCTATATAAGTACGCTACTTTTTGTTCCATAAGCCTTATTGTGCTGCTGATCCTTCTTAGGTAGGGTAAACATGTTTAGTTCTTTTTGTATCCTTTATCCTATCTATCCTACTTCTCTCTCATCTCTCTGTCCAGAGAGATTATAATCTAGATCTAGTGATAGTGTCTGTGCTCTTTCCTCGAACAAAATGAAAACGAAAGTAGGCCCTAATCTTTTCTTCTCAGAGTTACCCCCAAATGGGCTAGGCATATCAATTCACCCTCTTTAGACAGAAGAGTGTCAATTTTGTGTTACTCACTGTCACTTTAGTCATTTCATTAGCCAAGTCAGCAGTCAGCAACTCTAGGCCTGCCTACTGTCACTGTCAGTCACTGTCTAGTCAAGCGAACCAGGGTCAACTGCACAGCAAAATGACGACATGCCTACCTGTTGAAGCTTTAGCCTAGATAACTGTAACAATCAATTTTACGTAGAAAAGATCTAGCCTAGGCGTGAATACTAGAACTAGATCTAGATCTAGATCTCTTGATAATCTAGATATAAAAAATGGATACCAGTACTTGAGTACCAGGGCCAGGATACAGATCTGGCTTAGATCTATTTATTAGGATTAGATTCTAGAGAAATCTTAGAAACACAGCCTATTTAATTAAATTAATTTAAATGTTCCCGTATTTAATGATTTAATGCCATGTCTTGTTGTACTGTAATGAATGATGAAAGTTTAGTGCTAAGAATCACCTCTGTTTTTGTTAAGATTTGGGTTCTGCTTGGACGAATTCTCACCAACGAATTTAGGTCCTAGATCTAGAGTCTAGTCTGATGTTGAAAGGAAAGTTCCAGAGTTGTGAGTTGAGTACTGCGCGTTGGAGTTCTATTCAAGTCTGAGTGATCCAACTAACTGGAAGAAGAAGATTTGGGTTTAACGGAGTGTCTACTTACACGGTAACCGGAAATCAAACATCAATTTTGTTTGTTAATTAAACAAAAAACACAACTTCAATCTTGCTTTAGTATTGCTGCTAGTGCTAGGCTAGAATCTCTAGACTAGATTCTAAATCTAGAGTCTTGACATTATTTATAACAAATTCATGTAGGCCTACACCAAGGTTTTAGTAAAACAAAGATTAGCTGATTCTTGGTCCGGTTTATTATTTATAACGCTAGCTAGAAGGCTTACTATACCATGGGATCCATTGATTGTGCAAATCGACAGAACGCATACATGCACACTCGTCGGCTCACTTCTTTATTAGTCGCTCGCAAGTCACAACCAACCAATATCAAAATAGAGAGAAACATGGTGATTGAGTGAATGCAAAACCTAGTGACCTAGTGTTGATCTACATCTAGATCTAGTTGATAGGCTTTGCTGTACTGCTGTGTATGTAGACACTCTGTTTATTGTAAAATAATCTATCTTCTTCTATTCAACAAGTTTTGGCTCTGATTCACTGATATGGGTCGCAAACGTAAGCTGCCCCAACCTGGTGACCTGGCGGGGAAGGCTCTACCTCCTTGTCGAGTTTGTGGAGCACCAGGGGCAGGGTTCCATTATGGGGCCAATACATGTGAGGCTTGCAAGGTTGGTTTGATTTTAAAATGACTTTTAAACAATTTATATTATAATATCGTATAGTTATTTATAGCCTAATCAATGGACACTCACTCCTAGTCCTAGCCTAACAAACCTAATGACAGTGATGAGTAGGCCTATATAATATACATTTTCTCTTCTTTGAATGATTATACAAGGTTCTTCAAGTTTTGCTTCACTTCAATTATTGTCAGTACAGAAAACTTAACTTTTGAAATACTTAAAAGGGTCATTTTTTATTCAGCTCATCTCATTGTGTAGGCCCAATACATCATAATGTGTCTTTTTTATTAGCCTACATCATTTGTATTGTTAACCATAAAAGTATAAATCTGTTCTTTTTTAAATCAACTTTTCCAATGTTTTTTTTCAGGGTTTTTTCCACCGCAGCCTGCGTTATCATGACCAGTACAAGTGTGAAGGCAAAGACAATTGTCCCATTGAACATGGGGTTGGCAGACTGTGCCAACTGTGTCGCTACAATAAATGCCTTACTGTGGGTATGGCAAAAGCAGGTAATGCTTCAGTATGGATTTATACATTTTTTTTATTTTTTAAATTTGTTTACCTTAACTTCCTGGTTTGCAAAGATGGAACAACAGCTAATGAAAATAGTATTCATGTTTTAATAAAGAAGAGACACTGAGTACTTATTACTATTACTATCATCCAGTCATCAAATCTTTTTACAAAGAAGGAATTTTCATTCAGTTCTGTTCTCCCTCCTTTCTGCATAGGCTATCATATTAAGATTTGCATTGGTCATTACTTCTGGTGCAATTGCAGGGACTTATGATAGTTTCTCTTAGGTATGAACACAACTTTATTTAAATTCTAACAAAACTCTCATTTGCATTATAATCTAAATTTTGGTGTTTTAAGTTCTGAAATCACGGATCTTACTCTGTGTAAAATTGACGTCGTAATCTGTATTTTGCAGCTATCAAGACTGGTCGGTACACAACTTCAAAACGTACCCGTGACATATTGGAGGTGAAAAGTTTGGAAAAGCAGAAAAAAGAGATTGATGCAACCTCACCAAGCCAAATTTGCAAAGTTCCAGCAGATGTAACCAACACTCGGCCCCATCTACCATTGAGGCAAGGGATATTCATATTATATTACACTTTGTTGTCGCAGTAACATTATTTGTTATAATTTTCTTTCCGTTCTCATAGCTGCCGACTGTTCCATTAAAAGCGGATTTAGTCTGTAGTTTGTTTATTTTTTTCTCTTGAAAATACTTTTTTATTCTTGGTCATGGCTAAATTGTTCTGAATCTTAATCTGAATATTTTGTTCTTGTCATTGCAGCATTAAGTTTATTAAAATGTATTACAGTTGTGATGATTTTTCCTCCTCACAATTTTCATGACCATTCTCTCATTACTTTAGCTGATCATTTTTAGCATTGTCAACACAATTGTCCATATTGACATTTTTGTGATTTCCATCCAACAGCTCTGGTACCAGTGATGAGAAGTCAAGGGACAGCACAGAAAGAATGCCAACCTTAACTCCGCCCCCTTCACACGATGCAGCCTGTCCCAGCACCAGCACAAGAAGCAGACCACAAAACAGCAGCACAACTTCCTTCACTGCAAAGGAATTCAGCAACGTCCGAGAATCTCTCTCTGATGAGGTGTCGGCCGCGGCAACCCTGATTTCCCTCCATTCCAGCAGCCCTGCTCCGCCCCCCTGTGCCCCTCTCCATCTGACAGATGATATCAGTTTTGCCACTTCCCCACCCGTCTTCCAGTCTCCAACGGCTAACCCTCTCTCCTCCTCATCGTCTTGTTCAGCCAGTATGCTTAGCAACTACAGCACAGAGAGTCTCCTCTCACCTCCAGACTTGCAGTCATTTGCTTCATCACCCGCAGAATCGTCTGTTAGAAATCTTAGGACGTCTCCTGGCCCGCAATACAATCAAAACAGTCCAAACGCAGCAAATCAACCTCTCAGTGCTCTTTCGTCTACCAGGGTATCCCCTGTCCCTTCTTCCCATCTACTCCCAGGCCAGAGGTCACATCAGCACTCTCGCTCACCAAACATATCCCCACGCCCCTCCCCAGTTCCTCAATCAAACGTCAACCAGACAAACCTTTTTTCCCAGAACAGTTCCGTTGCATCAGACTCCAACACACAGAGCATATCACACTCATGCTCCCCCGCCTCTCGTGTAACACCCCCCCCTGGTTCCTCTGTACCCCATGACGAGAGCTCCACATCCTTCTTACTGCCAGGCCCAGCGGGCAGTGACGAGACTTACAGGAGATATCTGGAAACTTCCAGCTCCCCCGTCCCCACAGACCGAGAAGACCTGCAGCACATTCAACAACTTTTCATTGACAAAGACGCTGTGGTCAAAAGGCTGGTAGATTCCCATGACAAGTACATGTCCAACATCTTTGAGCCACTCACCCCCGAGGAAATTGTTAGGCAGCAAAATGAACATTATGTAAGTACACATAAAAGAACGATCACAGTCACAAAATAGTCGTTTTTGGGATATTGCCCCTGGCTTGTAGGCTAAGCCATGAAGTATGTCATAAGAAAGAATCAAATCCTAGTACATTTCAGTCTAGAGCTATAGGCACTGATCACATGCAAGTTGTAAGAAAGAATGAGCATAGTCTTATACTAAAACATCGTTTTTCTAAAAATGTGAATGACCAATGATTCTTTCATTCAACAGGAGCAGTGTCTGCTGAGGAAGGAGATATTTGGCAACCTGCCCATCCTGTCAGACCGGGAGTATGACGAAATCTACTCCTCCACCGGCTTAGATGCAGACAACAGGCAAAAGCTGTTTGTCAACTTCACCACCGGCATGGAGAACATGATTCGCTGTATGGTCAAGTTTGCCAAAACCATCCCAGGCTTCATGACGCTCAGCCTCTCAGAGAAGATCAACCTCATCAAATGTGAGTCAGAAATGTGGGTTAAGGATGACAAATCGGGGAATAGTGGGCACCTTAGAGTTATAAATAGGCAAGCCTAGCAAGAGTGGAAACGCCTTGTTTTGTGGTACATTATTGATTGTATACTGCGGCTTTGTGGTCGCACTCTTTATTTATACAGTAACTCTTAGTGGGTACCTGCCCCTAGCTCTGCATGGAAATAGAAGTTTATTTAGATGTATTCAAATAATGAAAATACTCTGATATCTCTTACTTCATAACATAGTGCTAGTTTGTTGTGTTTTAAGAACAGTGATACAACTAATACAAACAACAGCAAGAAAGGACGTCTGAACAGGGCATGGACTTTTACACAAGTGACTGAAAGAAAAGGAAGTCTGTTGGTCAGGGACTGAGTGAGTAGAGTTTACAGTTCACTGTAGTGTGGCAAAACAATAGAAATGTACAACATATTTGTACATACATATACTATATTTTCTATACAGATCTAATACTATCAGACATGTTTTTGTTTTTTTTCTATTCAGTACTCATTTTTTCATTGTTCCCTTGGTCTGTTCACCTGTAGATTCGCGCATGGAGTTTGCCCATTTTAGCACTTTTGTCTACGTGGACTGTGAGCGTCAGATCATTCGGGGAGGGGACGGCAACTGGAAGTGCCACATGGATGTTCATAGATTTTCCCGGAAATCTGACTTTGATGCCTTGGCCAGCCTCTTCAAGTTCATGAAGAAACTGCAGTGCCTCGGACTCACTTCGGAAGAGTTGATTGTCTTAAAGACCATGGTCATCATGTGCCCTGGTGAGTGTTTGATCTTACCGTTGTTTTGTGCCTTGCTTCATGATACGCAGTCATGGGGGGTACTCTTCAGGACTTCCGGGTTATAAAATCTCTGGCAAAATATTTACGGGTTCCGGGTTGCTCGATTGACATGGTGCAAGTTGCGAAGGAATTGACTATTCACAACGAACTATGGAATGCGAAAGACACAAAAACTTTTTGTACCGCTCAAAGCAAGCAATGCCAAATTGGCTATTACACAAAGCCATCTCACTCGATTATACAGATGCTGGGCCGAGATAACAGCGATGCCAGCGCAGAGAACTCTGACTAGCATTTTTTGGTTAGTTCAGAGCATCTTCTTAATTTCATGGTTATGAAAATGTTTCAGTACCACCCATATTAAAAATAAGCCATGTGTTTTTCCAAAGGAGGACAATTTAGACTAAAAAGTGCTAGCCCAGACCAGTATTATGTTATAGTTAGGGATCAGTGACTAAGCTTGCTCAGTATAAGCAATGGTAGGGAGGCTTCTTTGAGTGAGACATTTGCTTTGTCAAGTTGATCAGCTCGGTAGAAATAACTAATAAAGCCTCAAATTGCAGACACCACATTTCTTTCATGAGATGACCGATGAAATAGTTGTTATTTGTGGTGCATTTCTTTACTTTGTAGTGGGTCAATTTTGTGAGATAACAAATTTGACAATTTTGTCTTTTCATCCATCCACCAGACCGTGACTGTGCCGTGGTGTCTCCGTCAGCCATTGAGATCCACTGGCAGCTGACCCAGTGTTTCCTTTATCTCCTGGGCCTGCGCACGCCACGGCCTTTAGCACTGTTCTCTCAGGTAGGCTTACTTGAACCTTGACATCTTCTCTTTTCTCTTTGTCCATATAAATGCTATCTATTATTATCTACTAGATGAGTTACCCAGCGTTGCCTGGGGGATGCTCAAGGAATGATGACTTTAAGCAAAGACTTACCGATGCATACATCAATAATTTCATAATTACTGTTAGCATAACTACGCTAGCTTTCTTTTCAGATGTAAAATTCTAATACCTTGTCCCCACTCTCCCTCCCTCCAGGTGATAAGCTCTATGATGGAGTTTCGCACCACAGAGGTGGAGTTAGTGCGCTACATTCGCAGCTTTTCTATGACCAAGTACTTCTCACTCAAAGACAACCCTCTACTCATGGAAATGCTCTCTGGCATCTTTTTTGATCTCACAGAGTGCAGTACAGGCGAATAGGTGAAGGTGCACAGACTCTTTCCAGGTTCTTTTTAACCTTGTGACAAAATTCAGAAATACAGAAGCTGCTACTTGATCCATCAAATTCTACAGGAGCAAGTGAAAATATTAACCAACACTTTGGACACACTGAAAATTCGTTGGTAAAAAATTATATTATTCTTGAACTTTTTTTTTTCTCAAGAAATTATTTCCCTCTTTTTCAAAATGTTTACGACTTCAACTTTCCAAATTTGGATTAAGTGGCAGTAACTGTAACTAAATTGTGACACATTTTCACCCTTGTAAATTTCATTGCATGCATTGTATTTCTTGTACGCAACCTTTTTTGTGTGTAGTACTAGTGCTTACATTTTTTAAATTTTCAGCCTACTCAACCAATTTTGCAGGGTTTTTTTAGTTTATATCACCCACCCATATTATTCTTTGTGGAGAAAACTAATAAGCACAAGTTTATTATCGTTTTACTGGATGGTACCCGATCACATCTTTTGAGTGAGGTTCTTCCATTAACCCCTCTCATACACTCACGCACACATCGTCTACAATCTTCGTATCCTATTCTTGCATATAAGTTACCCTCTATCTGATTCTTTTTCATTGAAGTTTGCATGTTTTTCATTTCTTGATCTCTTACTGTCTTTAAAAGCGTTTGTGGATTTAACATTTCAGAATTCCCTTTTTTTTCCACCGACATGTACAATTGTGAAGATTATTATTAGGAAAAGAAAAGTAATTACTAGGATATGAACAATGATTTAGCATTTATTACACATTTCCCTACTCAGTCCAATTGCCAATTCCAGGACAATTTCAGCTTCCTGTAATGAGTAGCCTCCTGGCTTTCATCCATTCCAACAGGCAGCACCTTTCACTGTCTCTGGTCTGATACCCTTTTAACTCCTGGGTGTGGTGTTGTGGTTATGGTTAAGTATCTTGGGTGTGGTGTTGTAGTCATGGTTAAGTAATGATGGCAATGAAAATACATGACATGAATATATTGCTCTTTCTCACTATACAGCATGCTCAATGTGTTAAGAAAACAACAACCATTCCCCGTGGCAATCTGCGATGGACTGTGTCCCTTTCAATCACTCTGCTTCATTTTCTTGTTCACTTGTTCACTACTGCATTCTAAATCTGTTCAAAGTTTGATCCTATCTCTCTTTCTCTGCGCCACAGGTGATCAGCTCTATGATGGAGTCATGCACCGCTGAGGTAGCGCTTGTCAAGCACATCCGGGGCGTGTGGCGGAACAAAAACCACATCATATCCAACAACCCATTGGTCATGGAGATGTTGTCTGGCATTTTCTTTGACATCTCAGACTGCGACACAAAGGCATAAGAGGCCTCCAGCTTAGACCATGCCAGATTGCCACAATGCACACTTGGGCGGAAACAATTTCAAGCGGTCATTTTGGTAATCAGGCATCAGAAAACACCAACCACATCCTGCAGGAGTGCCCATCCCTCAGTCCTCCAAAGAAGTGTTCCCCCACCCTTCCATCATCTCCATCATAATCCATTCACACCCAGTGGCATATCACCAAAGACTTCTCTAGAAGTCGGAACCCAGGTCAAGATGAATAAGAAGAGACTCATTTATGGAATGGAGCCTCAGACTCTGAAATGACAGTAACATTATCATGTTCACATGTATATGGACCATCAAAGGGGGAAGGAAAAGGGGGTCAACCAAAAAATAGCTGGAACAGGATTGATGCTACGATGGCACACTTTCGCTAAAAAGAGTTTTTTGATTACTTCTTTTTTTCTGTAAAGTCACATCCTCAGACTTGAGGATCAACGCGGCTGTGTGCTTTCGGCTGCAGCAATCTGTACTACTTTCAGAGTAGATACCTATGCTGCACTTGAAGTGAAAGTATCTAAGTAAATGAGTGAAATGGCCCAGGACTGGGAAGGATGGAGAGCCTTTTATTGAATTTATTGATAGCCTATCTTCCCACATGGGATGGAAAAAACCTGATGATAGTGGTGGGGAAGTAAGTGCAAAGTCTTGTTCACATCTCTGTTGACATTGCAACACTGCTGCTGGATACATGACACTCCTGTCCTATCTTTGGCTACACTATATGGTACTGTAGTTGAGATCAGTTGTCTGTTGGAAAGGGCAAAAAATGCATAATATTGTTGGTTGTTATTGTCTACCAGCCTGTTCAGTGTCTTTTCTATGAATTTGTAGACACCAGTAGACTTATAAGTCTCATACATTTCCTGTATTGCGATGTTATTTGAACCACTCTCTGTTTTTCTAATAGAAATTCTATACATGGATTCGTTCGAATTTAGACTATATTGATGATGAATGTGGACTGTTTGAAAATTTGTGGCTAAAAACTGCCTACATCGTGTTCATACTCATTCCTTTTTTTAATATTTTTGAAACTGTTATTGTAACAACTGCATTTCTTGGCCAGGATTACTTTTGGTTATGTAACGTTTGATTCAATGTTTTGAAGAGTTATAAATCATTTTGGTACTATTTTCACCACCCTTGAGCAATTTTTTGTACAGTAATACTAATCACAGTTGTTAGACTCTCACAGCTTAGTTGCCAGTGATAGTCCGATAAATGGAGGGATTTGCCCACTCACGCCGATATCACGTAACAGTAGGTAACTCAAACGAACGCAGAATATGCTGTGAGCTAGTCCTGAGGCGAGAGGGGCCGATTTTGCACTTTTTGCTTCTGTTTCCCCCCTCGATATCTCCCGAC
>JAUELK010290763.1:0-14667 GCA_031471215.1 Gastropteron pacificum | reverse complement strand
CCTTGTACTGCAAGGAAATGTTTCCATAAACAATATCGCATGAAACGAATTGATTACTTGCGTAGAAAAAGCGGGTGTACCCTAATCAGTGTCAATAGATAGATGATCTAGGCTTACGTAGATCTAGGCCTACATCTAGACGGCTGACGGCGAACTCTGATTGGTTCTTGGTCAGATCGTTAGATTTCCGGACCTGCGCAGTAGGTCGACCTCTTTGTCCTTATTATCATCCTGGATACAGGTTCGATACGGTCGGTTCTGGAATCATTTTTGTAGGTCTTTTAAAATCAATGTGTCGTGACTGTTGACGATGAGGAAATTGCATTTATGATGTAGGGGGTGGCTATAATAACTCTATGTTTGTGGTGTGTAGGTAGAAGATTATTTTCAGCTTCCAGCCTTTTTCAAAGCCAGAATATTATATCACAAACATAGTCCCACCATTGTTGTATGATTTCTCTTTATTATAGAAAAAAAATCAAATTTACAAAAAAAAACCAAAACAAATTGAAATTATCTTTGATAGTCTCTTTGTTAAAGTGAATTTCATAGAAGAGCACAATAGTAAGCCAATTTTGGAAAGAAAGACATCTTTGTGTTTCTCAAGAGAAATAAAGAAAGACAAGTTTTGCAGCAAAGATTTCATAGAAATACAGTTGGATATCCATTCTTGAAAACAAATCAGCAATCAAACAACAGTAAAATCGATCATAGGCGAGTCGGTAGCGAAGAGTGTACTCCAAAACACTGATTTATGGGACACAGATTTGGAAGAAGGTTGGGGTGCTTGTTCCAAAAAACAGAAATTGCGCTAAACAATAGCTGACCTTGATAACAGACTCACAAGGAATACATGCAACAGACATGTCCTCGACTTCATTGAGAAGGAATGAAACAAGTGTGCTTCTGATAAGATATATTATAAAAGGATACTTCTGCTAAGGAAAAAAACAAATAAGAAAAGCAATATACCAAGAGTGCCTCTAAAAAAAATACAATAGAGTACTTCTCCTAAGTAAAATCTCCGAGAGTACTATTGAAAAGGGATACAACAATAGTGCTTATAGTAAGAAATACAACAGAGAACTTCTCTGAGGAAAAAACAAACGAACAAAAGTGCTACTATAAAGAGATACAAGCGAGTGTGACATATCCCCCAAAGACTAGACTATGTTGTCTTGTCTAGCCCTCGTAAACAGCATCCTCCTGATGGTTGTCTACATCAAACTAGGACTCACAGACAGTTTCCGGGTGTGTATGACGTGCATCTCATCAGCAGACATCCTTCGTTGCTTCATCAACTTTTTCTACGAAATTATGGACCAGTTAGGTCCAGTGCAGACGACAATCCGAGGCACTGTGTGGCAGAATGGCTCGGTGGGTTTTAGCCTTTGCAACATTGTGGTGAAACAGGTGTCTAGAGCTCTGGTGGTTTTTGTGGCCGTAGAGACATCTGTCCATGCAATACTTTGGCCGAATTGGATACGAAAGATCCAAGTTACAGCTTTCGTCATGATTGCTTTGTCTGTGACAATAGCTGAATGCGTTATTCTGTTACATTGGCTGTGTATCTGGCACAGTTTCAGCTTTAGTCACAATGCTAATGCCACCAGGAATGAAACTGAAACTCACCTTAACCCGTCAGTGACGAGGGTTGAAATCGGTGATAGAATCTTAGATCACGTTTACGTCGTTTTCTGTATCTCTGTCTTGTTATCTTGCGCATTTCTGATTTCATTTCGATTAAGTCCCAAGCGACAGAATCCATCCGCCGTGGAAAGTAAAGTTACTAAAAAACTGTCACTTACTGAAAAACAACTCTCTCGAGGTGATAGGGAAAACGGGAAGGTGGTCATTGGAATGCTGATGGCCAATGCTATTTCACTCATTCTGACAGGAGTTTGTGAGTCTATACAATTTCTTGTTACTACAGGCGCTCCAGTTCTTACAGACCCTACAGTCTTGACACGTATGGGCTATATAGTTTTATATGTGTGGGATTTTCAGAACATCCCTGCTATCTGTATGATCTATGTTTGCTTCGTCTTCAGTCACAAATTTCGGAAATGCTTCATGGAGAAAATTCTCAGAATTGGATCGGTAGCAACAAAATAGTTACGTACGACTTTGTTCGTAGATCCAATGATGGCAATAATAATAGATGTCATTTCAATATCGCTTTACCTCGCTCTACAGAAAGCTCAAAGCGCTTTACAACCACCATAAAACATCCTCGTGGTTTGCAGGAGTTTTCTTTTTTTCAGTCACAGCAAGAAAATTATGAGAATGAGATCGACCTTTGGCCTTTCCCCATGTGATGCTTGATTCATAATACAACGTGTATAGTGGAGTCTGTTTGGGCACCAAAAGGGTCATTTGTTTCAAAATCTTCTAAAAGCACCAAATTTAGCAGATGTGGCCTCCTATTTTGTATTAAAAGGTAGGAAAGAAAGAAGAGAAAGAGAGCAGAAGAAAGGCACGGTTGTAGTAATTTGGAAAGGGTTTAAGTTTAAGTGCATGTGTATGTACATGTGAATTACTTTTTGTTTTTGTTATGTCGAGGTATGCTTCGGGAATAAAGTATGCCTATAGGCTATAGCCTACATATTCTAGAAGGTGGTAGCTGGGTTTTGTTGTTGTTGTTGTTGTTACTGTAATGCACTTAAATGAGTGCAGTTCTTTGTGCATCAATTCTAATATTTCGACTTCCGAACATTTACACAAGGCTATATCCAACTTTTCTTTCTGTTTTTATGACTACAGTGACACTACACGGTTTCGGTGGTATAATTCACATGTATTTGAATATATTTATTGAAATGTTTCCAAGATTTTAAACAAGTAGAGACATATTTCGGATGAGAAATAGAGAAAATGAGTAAGGCACAGTTATGATAATGGCCAATTAAACCCACTGATTTTGTTTCAGGCCTACTACACAATTACGCCTCACTACACTACAGTGTTGCTTGTAGCTTTCGATTGGTACCAAAACAAAAGGTAGATTTTCACACCATATTTATCTCAATTGTATCCCTCTATATATTTATATGCTTCAAGCATTATTTCTATTAAGTAAGCGTTTGCAAGTTTATATATATATATGTATTGTAGATCTATAGCTTTTCTTCTCACTGCCATTTCAAACATTTATGTTTTCTTTATATTTATTAACCCTTACAAATGGAGATGTGTTTTGCCACATGAAGTAGGCCTACATGAAATAGAGATCCAAGTGAAACAACAACAACAATTCCTCACGGAAACCACCACAACAATCATTAAAGAAAAGCAAAAACAAAACAAAAACACACCGCGAAACACACACACATACACAAAGTAAAACCCCAGAGTCTATGTGTTTGCTGTAGCTTTACTGATACTCAACACTCAATTTTATTTTTTACAACATTCTGATAACATTTTGCTTACATAGAAGGCTGGCTTTATTTGCACGTAAAGTTGTGCGAAGACGCCGAAAAAGGGGGGGGGGGTGCTGCAGTCCTCGCACGTACAGTTCACCACTGATTGAATATAAATCCTAGATCTGGATTCTCTAGATCTAAAGCCTACAGCAAGTTTGTTTACAAAATTGAATAGAAATGTTTGTTTGTTTGCTTTTGAATTTAAAGCATAGGTTCTAGACATGATATGCAAGTATTAAATGGAGAAAAGAAAAGTTGTCATGAGTGTGAATCGAACCGTAGTCCCCAACCGTACCGAACTCTAACCATGCGACCACTATTGTTGACAACTTTTACTCTAATTATAACGGGTTAACGTACCCTACATAGAAATATAGCTTCAATAGATTAAGACCAGTTTATTCATTCAGTATTAAAGGCCAGTGCCGATTTTACAATTGGTGTACACAAATATTATACATTCATATACAATGATGGTGAATGGACACATCATAAATGGAATGTTGTTAATACAAAACATTGGGGTGTTCTCTCTAGCGCACAATGGTTTCGTAATAAATAAGATACCGGTACATAATTTGGAAGCCATTAGAGACCAGCGAAATTACTTTCGTAAAGAGTCCACTGCTAACTTTAAACCCTCAAAACCCGCAGAAATTACATCGTCCAAACACGGAAATAGGTCTGGAAATGCAATTTCATTTGGAAAGATCCCGAAGAAACAATCTCCAGATGGCGCTGACCAGTCTAATGTCTAACAACGACCATAGGTCTACAACATCAGAACTCAGAACAAAAAAGGTGAAAACGAATGAATCAAAGGCAAACAACAAGCAACTGATTCTATCTGTGACGTTGCTTTCGGCAATGTTTATTCTTTGTAACACGCCTCGTCTCGGCAAATTCGTTGGGAGAGCGCTTCATCCAGAGTTCGATACATTTGGTGATTATTCCGCTGTGTACAAAATTGTAGAAGATATTCAATGTGTTTTTGAGCTTATCAATGGGTCCACCAATTACTTTTTCATTTATCTCAGTGTTAACAGCAAGTTCAGGGCCATTTTGAAACAGACAATGAGCACACTGCGATGAAGCAAAATAAATGCATGTAGGCCTAAATAGGTAATAGGCCTACAATGTACATGTTGGTAGGCCCACACATCAAATTGCTCAAAGTCTCAAGTTATAATCCATACAATCGAGCAGCAAAATGATGTCATTAAGCGATGTGCACATTATAAATGCAAACTATACTAAACAGCTCGAGAAAAATGTCCTTTTGCTAAACATGATTTATTTTTGCTGACACTGATATGTACAGGTCATTTTGGCAAAGTGTAACAGAAGGTAGGACATCAATAATAAAAGCACACATTGGCATACAACTGACTGAGATTGCTTTGGTTTGTGTCCACTATATTAATATTGTCCATTGATATTACCGGACGTCTTGATCAATTGCTGATCGATTGAATCATGCTGATGCTGAAAGCTGAAGGCCAATCAAGTTTGGTTTGTTCGTCTCATTTGTGCATTTAAACAACACATTTTATATTTTCCTTCAGCTTTTCCTGTTTGTATTTGTAGGCCTGAAGCCAGTCCTGTGCCCCCCCCCCCCCCCCCTCTGAACTTAGATTCCTAAGGACCGTCGTTTTCACAAGGTCATATCATCTCTTTCCATAATATGCCTTCTAGTATAGTTTTCTGTCGACATGTGTGTTTTTTTCTCTTCTTCTTCTCCTTCTTGTAAAAAAAACACAGCTTCGACAACTTGAAGTTTAAAGTGTCTGCCTCTGTCTTTCCTGTATTTCTGGAGTGTATAGAGGACACGGATCGGCGTTTCCTCCTATCCACACTCTCACGACACGCAGTTTGGGAGCTTTTGGTGCATTTCTAACAAAACCTCTGGGTTAATAATAGGCCTAAACGCGGCCATGCCTAGACGGACAGACAGTAGAATAATGTACACTACGTCAATACATTGTGTATGCATCATCTCTTTTGACGAACGACGCTTCTGAATCCACAATACATGTCACAATTTACCGCAAGTATTTTAGTAGGTCTTTCATATTTTGTATCCAGGACACTAGGAGAGAGAGAGAGAGAGAGAGAGAGAGAGAGAGAGAGAGAGAGAAGAAGAGTTACCTTGAAATGAAAAAGAGAAGAGAGAGAGTATTGAATGGAGAACATCAATGCCTTTGGCACACAGAACATGCAAACAAAAGCAGACAACTTTCTGAAGCCTGAATACTGAATACAAAGGTGGACAACGACGTTTTGAGGCGTTGGCCTCACGAGCACACTCGTCTTCAACCATAGAGATACACCTTATATCCATACTTTGGCTTTAATTTAATCTCTCTGGTGGGTCTAAGCCACAGCAGATGACACTCCTTCATCTGTGGTCTAAGCTGAGCACTGAGCACGGCTTAGTTTGTACTTTATTCCGAGAAACGAAAACCGAGCTTTCATTCCATGTTTTACAAACACAGCAAGCGAACCTCGAACTTCCGAAACAAAAGTAAACAACCCAAAATGGCGTCCCCCTTGTTCCAACAACAACAACAATTCAATACAGAAAGAGCGAACATTAAACAGCAACATGATAATTTTCCGGTACATTTTCGTTCTATGCCAGTATTGTGAAATGCACATATGTAACTAAGCACACAAGAATAATAATTTCTTAAATTGATACAGAAGAGCAAAGGCAGACTAACGGTGTGGCCGTGGGTCTCAGTTTCTTCTCTACACTCTCACTCTCCTGCCTGCTCTGCTGCTGCCAATTATCTCAGTCACTTGTTTGACTTTTTTGTTACTTTTGACTTTTGAGCCTTCTTGTTGGATTTCTACTTGTGGGCTGTTGGGGTTGAATGTGAAGCTAAAGAGTTGACCTCACTTTCCATGTATTGTCTCAGTAACTCTTGTGCACTCATGATGCCCGGATTACTGCTCAACTTGACTGTCGTCTGTCGACTGTCGATCATCTGATTTGTGGTTCGGGTTCAGGTTCATCTAAAAACAAACCAAACCTGCAGTGACCTCGTCTTGTGGGGTAAGTTCTTACATTTGTTGTTCTAGTTTGACTTTTTTTATGATTTGTAGTTGATTATCTACTTACAATCTTTTTACTTACTTTTACTTTTAGTTTTAGTACTTTAGTCTAGGCAGGAGTCTAGCTAGGCCCATCCATAATTACATAATAATATTTAATACATCCATAGCACAAATAGCTCGGCAAAGTCGAGGTCATCCAGGGTGCCCACTGTATCCTGTTGTTTCTACCTTTTGTAGTTAGTCCTCATGATCCAGCTGATGACCAGGAGGAAGAGGAACGGTGCAGTACACAACCCTGTTTGACCAGTGATGATAATCTTCCGCCAATTGGCGGAATTATAATGCTTTTTTCCCCGTCAGTCGTCAGCCAGTCATTTTCCTCTTTTTCTCTACCGCCTAGAACCCTGCCTCTCCTCTCCATGTGCATTTGACAGTTATGTTATGTCCAGGGCTGCTTGAATATTCAGCTAGCCCATTATTACAGGCCATCCCCCTATCCGCAACCTGGGGACCCGCTAGTGTTGGGTGGTGTCAGCCCCTTCTCAAGCCCTAAAAAAAAGGGCTCTTCCTAGATCTAGCGATCAAATTGGCATACTGTCTGCTTCTGAACATTTCCCTTCTGATTTGTGAAGTCAACAAAATATCATATAATAGTATATTGACAAAGATAAAAGAAGAGTGAAGATAAAAAAAGAAGTAAGTGCAAACTGCTTGCAAAGGTGAACATAAGTCTGCAAACTGGTAATTTGAATTCCTAATTAGTGAAGATTTAAATCGCTAAAGGTTACTATCAAACTACATGTAATACTTTCTTTTTAATCTTGTACAATTAGACAGGACTTTGTGACACTCAACAAGCATGGATAGCGATGGTGAGCCAGAGGAGATGGAAGTTGACTCTCCATCTCGTCCAGACCAAAGGCAAAGGAAAGAATCTGATCAAGATGAGGAATCAAATGCCCATGATGATCTTGACGACCACAGTGATGAGGGTGAAAGTCATGAGCAAACAAAGGCTGATGAAGAAGAGTGCAACACACCATCACCGTCATTTATGTCTTCACTCACTGGTTTCCTTTTCGGAAATATTGATGAAAAGGGAGATCTTGAAGAGGATTTTCTTGATGAGGTTGGTAAAGCTATTGTTACATCATAAGAAAAAGCAATACATTCTGATAAAGATAATTTCCCATCTTATCAAGAACATGATGCTCTGTGGCATAGTAGCTGTGCACTAGGTTAATCTCTCTAACTACTAATATGCCTACATAGAAATACATGAGAATGTCTTTTCAATGATTTTCTTCTTTCTTGGTGGTCTTATTTGCATCAGTTTGAGTTTTGGAATGTAAGGAAACATCTAGTGATCATGTCTAAATATGAATACAATTTAAGTAGTGTTGAATATGGATACAATTCTTGCTCACACAGGAGTCAAAACGTCACTTGAGCTCATTGAATCAGTTTGGCATTGGTTCATTGATGAAGGAGATCACAGCAGACACTGGTATGACACCAATGATGACACTCTCTGATGGCGGCGATGGTATGTGGTAGTAACATACTCTTTGAAATATCAAGTTTTGCTCATTCTGTTTAACCAATGTGCTACTTTCTACGGTGAAGTGCATTTTAAGCATCAATTCCTATCATTCTTCAGTAAAAGAAGAGAGGGACATTTGTGAATACATTTTGCGTGCAAAAAAAACCCCCCAACCCAAGCTGCAAACAAAGAAATTGTCAAATTACATTTCTTCATTATCTGACCATCAAATAATGAATTTTGTGATATGAATTCCTTCCTTCATCAGAATATCAAGTGAAGTCACCCAGTGCTGTGGATTTTTCTGACATTGCTGAGACTGCAGAAGAGGAGGATGAAGATGATGATGATGATTACGACGACAAGGCTAATTCAGGAGGTCTGTCAAGTTACCTATAGCCCTCATGAAAATAGAACAGAACATGTGAATGCTCTACAACAAATAATAATAGATAAAACTCCCAGCTGTTGACAGGCAGATTGGAGATGAAGAGTTGCAATAGTATTCAGACTCTTTTTATAAAAGCTAACAGATAAAAAAGACTTACAACTCTTGGCATTCAATCTTGGCTAAGTATAAAGTCTATATAATAGTCTCTTAGTAGCAAAACAGCAATAATTGATCATAACCCAGTTAATTACTTGTAATGTTCTTTGCCTTTTTTGTAACAGATGAGACAGACAGAAAGTTGATGCCTCCACCATCCTGGTTACCCACCACTGGAGCACTCAGCATCAACACAACAGACACAGGCAGCTCTGGGGGTAAGTGTCATTGGTCAGGGGGGTGAATTTTTACGTAATTTTTGCTTTCATAGGAACATATTCAGCGACAGGATCTTTACAAAAGTTGTAAAATTTTGCTTAAAATGGCCCGAAATTGCACTTGTATTCTAATTCTTTTTTAAGTGAGAAAGGAATGGTGCAAGTGTATGTCTACTTTATACACCATTGTTACAGCAGACCACTCATTACTGATATTTAAAAAAAACCAGACAGGTAATCGTTTTCTCTTCTTTTTTAAAAATTGTACGGAAGGTTTCTGAGCTATCAATGTTTGGACCAACGAAAGAGTATCATATTATTGAGTTGAATTTTTTTTTGCGTTGATACAAATAATTGGTCTGTGTTAGACATTGTGTTCCCTGTGTTCATTTGGTGTGAAATGCACAAGGTATCACAGAAAATGTTGCTCAGTTATACTCAACTAGCATAATCATTTCAGCTTCAGGTGTGTCATCATCTTTGGTTAAATCTCGTGGTAAGCCAACACACACTTTTCAAGCTCATATTTGGGTGCTAGTGTGCCAACACAGTGAAGACTTATATGATAATTACATTAATCTATCAGCCTTTTCAGTCTCATACTTGTATTTTTATTTTTTTTCTGCAATTCCTCAAAACACCTGTATGCACACTAGTTTCTCATTTTCTTTTTTAACCTTTTTGAAAATACACATTTATTCGATTAACTATTTTATTGCCTCCTCTTTCTGGAATAATAATTTATTTTATATATTTAGTTTACATATCGCTGTTCTTAACATGAAGTGAACATTCAAAGCGCTACCAATTCAAAATACTGTCAAGTATACTAGTTCGGTCTTGCTTAACAAGGGTTTAGATATTTTTAGTGAATACTTTGTAAGTTAGCCATGAGTACTAATGTTTTTCTCAAGTCTTTATGGTATGATTAAGACAAGTGAGAATTTCACCATCAACAATGGAAGTTTGTTAAAAACAACATTGCTATTTGGAGACTGATTTTCTCACACTTTTCAGGAATTCATAGGGTTTTCAAGGGCTTGTTACATCAAGTCTCATTCAAATTTGATCTCTTTCGGACTGATAAGGAAAGAAAGTAAAGCCTCTTTTGATTTGGTATTCATAAGTAGACTCATATTTTAATTTTGATATAAATATAATCATAGGATCAATTTCATTTTAAAATGTGCTTTCATTTAAAGACAATTTTTTATTTCTTTTGTTCATGATCCATATCAACATATTTTTCAATCATACATTTTCATTTTGTGCAGTGAACTAATCTTAACCATGGGGTTGTTTGACTAATTGAAACAGAAACAGTCCATGTTCAGCCTCTGTATACCACACCTTACTGTATTATACTCTACATCAGTGTACCCAGTATATGATGCGATGCTTCAGTGTAGTGTACCAAACTTCGATGTAGATGGTACTCCAGTATATTATACAGAACAATGTCAATGTATAATCTTTGTTCTTTGTAAGTTCATATGGTTTTCCTCATGCTGGCTCTTCAATGAAAACATATGCACACTGAATAATGCCATTTTGTATTTCCTATGTAAAACATAAGGCTTTTCATTTACTTCCCTACCCTTGCCTAAATAATAAACGTGACATGGGTGTTTTTGTCTTTAATAAAGGCCATGGACTTTGCTTGCGTCGTGGGTTACATATTATGTTTACTCATCTTGCTCACGGTGGAGGCATTTATCAAGTGTGATCTCTTTCTTTATATCACCTGATACTCCCATACTTCCATTATGTTGGGCAAATACTATCGTTTGAATGGACCATGACAGACATTTTGTGTCCCTCGTAGGCACAAGTCCATTGCATTTGTACTAAAGCCTTGTGTTTATATATTTGTAATAGTTATAGCAGTGCTTCTTCGGGCTATCAAGAGAAAGAGGGTTATAAAATCTAATTTCAAAAGTGATATGACAATCTTCCAAAAACACTTCTTTCACATAACATTGTACATTGACAAGCATGTCTGCAAAGGTGTATAGTGTGTACAAATACATACAACACAGATTTAAAAAAAGTGTGTCTTTGCTTCAAAGCAAATGTTCAGCCTTTTTTGTTTGTTTTTGGCTTGTCTTGTAGCCGTTGAAGAAAGGAACTATGCTATCTAAATACTTGCTGTTATCGTTATTTAAGAGAACAATTTTCTTTGAATTTTCTCCCAGTGTGAAGAAAAGCACAGTATACAATTGAAGTATTATTATTATCGTTATTACTAATTTTTTTTGTCACGGCTGTCAAGAGCAGCCAGCTCACAGCACAATGGGTTAGAAAACAACAACTAGCTGTTTTACCCGCTCTGCGAATGGTTACGCCAGGGTGACAGACAGAGGTAGAAAAAGAGAAGGGAAGGGCATGCGAGATATAGAGTGGTTTTAAAAATAATTACCTTTGATTACTTTTACTGTTGAAGAATTTCTGGTACACAGCATTGTCTGTCCAGGTGGTACTGTAGGGGGGGTGTCTTGTAATCCAACACGAAATCGAACCCTGCCTCTAGCCCCTACTCTACTCATGCAGCTGTCCATGGCTAAAACAAAATGGCACAGGAAATATATCTACTTCTTGATCTAGATCCAACACTTCAGCCTCCTATATTATATAAATGCTCATAATTTATTTCTATAGCGCACAGATCCACCTAAGTGCTCTAATCCATGTTGACGCAGATTCTGAACTCTCTATCTAGTTTGTTCCCTTTTCCTGTGGTCACCACTTGATTTCTCATTCACACATAATTTTCTTTTTGAATATGGCATTTTTTGTGTCCTTTTCTTTTTAAATCAGCATTTCTTCAAACTTCATTGAGTTGTAGAATCTAGTCTAGATTTGTCTATTTAGAGCTATTGTAGATTAAACCTAGTCTAGATGTGAGGTGAAGCGTCAAACCATTTAAAGATCTATGTCGAGATTCTACATGTAGACTTAATTAAGATTCTACATCTATTCTAGGTTCGAGTATTGAATTTATAGTCCAGACAAAATATTGTCTTACTTTCTAGATCTTGATCGACTTTGAGTCTTATTTTAAAATTCTTCTTTTTTTATTATAATAATTATTATTATTATTATCACTTTCATGATCAGATGAAGGCCCCAACTCTCTGAGTCCCAGTAAAAAGCTGAACACTCCCCTGGCAGACATGATGCCTCCAGAATTGGCAAATGTGGACGTCACCTCCATCTTCCCAGAATTCAGACATGGCCAGGTGGGTGATGGGCAGAGGTAGTTGATACGCGACCGCTATACTATCTCATTTATTCACTCTTAGACTCTATACTATACTTCTTTCGATGGGATACAGGGTCGCCACCAGCCTGTACGGGAGCCTATTTGGCCCCGTATTTCATACTGTATTTTTAGCTCATATTCGCGAAGTCAGCCCGCTTCTGCTAGCTTTGGCAAAAGTTTGGGTAAAACTCAGATTTGTCCCCATGTTTCTTTGGTGGTGAAAATCATTTTTTTTGGTCTTGTTCTATTACTCATTGTTGCAAGAAATTTGGCAGTTTTAGACATGGTTATATCGCTCAGTTAGCTTAAAACCAGATAAGAGCAGTCCAATAAAGGCGGTTTTAGTAAAATCTGGAAATCTCTGCGCCAACACAGGGCTCAGTTCACTATGGAAAAACACCAAGGCACAGAAGGGGGCGTCCACCATACAGTTTTCCCTTGAGACCCGGCCTGTGCGTGCCAGAGCAAGCCTGGGCCGTGCTTGAATGAGACCTGTCCTGGCCTTGAACACGCTAAAGTTTAGATTGGATATGTGAATCCAGGCCTCAATGCCGGGCCTTAAGGGAAAACTGCGTTGTGGATGGCCCTCTTAAAGGCCTCACTGGCTTACGTCTGTTGAGCAGGACCTTGTTTACTGTTTATAACAACAAAGATGGAAGCCTCCATTAGCCCCACATTAGCTAAATTCTCTAGATAAAATCCATTTTGCAATGACGGGAAAACGAAACAAGTATTTGAGTGTTTTGAGCAACTAGACTCTAAATCTACACTAGATAACAGAAAGACTCTCTACACACAGTTGAGTTAGCTCGAAGATCTTCCACAAACCGATCGTACATTATTGTGAGCATTTATCTACAAATGAAAGCATAGCTTATCACCTTCTCAATCTGTTATCTACTTTATCTACTTGAACTCGTGACGTGCCTACACTCTCCTTTCAGTTTCAATTTCTGCAGGAGGGGGTGGAAATCATAATCTTGGGGGTCTAGATCTGGATCATAGATATCTATCTTCCTCTACACTGATGTGTATTGTCTCATAATATCTAGTTTTAAATCAAAGTCTCATTTCATTTGAGATCTAGACTCTAGGAGTAAGATCTTGGTTTTGTTAGCTATGGGTCTAGTTTTGACTTCTTAATGGCCCTATGCTTGTGCACCTCTACTATTTTGGGTGTACGGCACTACTTCTAGAACCTAGTTAACTGCAGATAACCTACTAATCTAGATGCAAAGAAATGTGCGATATCTCATTTACAAGTATTAATGTTTGTGTTATTTTGTGCTCTAAGTATTTTGTTATTTGAACAGCTTTTTTTTGTGCTGTTGCTTGTTTTGTTTTTTGATTGTATTTAAAAAAAAAAATCTGTTGTTAAGCTTGGTTGGCTATGATTGTACATAGAGAAACAAAAATAATGAGCTTAGTCTCTCTCTTTCCCTGATACAGGTCCTTCGATTCTCCCGTCTGTTCAAACCTGCATACACCCCACACATCTGGAGGAAGAAGAGAAAGAAGAAGGAAGAGGAGGAGGACAAGAAAGGCAAAGAGGACGGGAGCAAGAAGAAAGACAAGATGGACTCGAAAGACGTTAAGAAGGAGCCCGTGGAGATTTCCACTGAAGGCGTGAAGGTGGAGGGAGAGGAGGTTCAGTCTGTCAGGGAGGAGGAGGAGGAGGTAGAGGAGAGTGATGAGGAAGATGACGTGAACATTGTGTTAGACTTTGGCCGTCCTGCCAGACCTGAGGAGAGATTGCCTGATGATGAGGTACTTTACAAAAAAACATTTTTGAGTTTTACACCCTTAGCAACACTTTTGTTTCCCTTAGACATGTATCATATGTGCATATTATGTTAAGAATTGTGTTCCCACTCAAGCAAGAATTCAATTCATTTCACAAAATGCATAAAATCAAATGACCAAAATGATTTTAAAATGAAACTGAGAATATATTATTATTATTCATATTGATGACAGGTGGGCTTCGAACTCTCAGTTAGTCTTCCTCATGAAAAGTAAGATTTTCTGTAGAACACTTAAACGGATCCTTCAAGTTTCTGGTGTAAACTGGTGTGATTTGGCCAAAATATGGTCCTAAGTGGTGTGAAGCGTGAGCGCATTAAATTACCAAGACATTTCCTAACCATGTCATGCAACATTTTTGTGTTCCCAGGAGACTATGAACACATTAAAATACCAAGACATTTTACAACCATGTCATGCACTATGTGTGTGTTCCCAGGAGACTATTAAAATACCAAGACATTTTATAACCATGCCATACAACATTTGTGTTTCCCAGAAGACTATGAACGCCATGAATTTCCTAACCATGTCATACACCATTTGTGTGTTCTCACAAGACTATGAAGGCCATGAATTTCCTAACCATGTCATACACCATTTGTGTGTTTCCCAGAAGACTATGAAGGCCATGAATTTCCTAACCATGTCATACAACATTTGTGTGTTCCCAGGAGACTATGAAGGCCATGAATTTCCTAACCATGTCATACACCATTTGTGTGTTCCCACAAGACTATGAAGGCCATGAATTTCCTAACCATGTCATACAACATTTGTGTGTTCCCAGGAGACTATGAAGGCCATGA
>JAUELK010290541.1:0-14672 GCA_031471215.1 Gastropteron pacificum | reverse complement strand
GGATGAGCTGGAGACAGAGACTTATGGTTGCCTTGGACCACAAGGGGGCACTGTTTTACAGGTATAGAAGAGTAAAAATTTTATTTTAAAGTATTTTCTTAAAAATGTCCCTGGAAATATGTAAAACAAGAGAAGTTAATTAATGAATGATAGCAGTTTGATGAATTAAAATTTTAGTCTGTCATTTATTAAAGCTATTAAATTATTATTATTAAGAAAAGTGTAAGGCAATACTTAAAACAAATTTTGTTTCAAACATACACCATTATGCACTTGAACTGACAAGAACCAGACATAACATGTTGCTGTTTTCAAAGTTAAAGCGTTTTAAAGTTCATTGATTTGTATTATAGTTTGTCATTTGATTCACTTTTAAAATGTTGTTATCATTTCATCAACTTTCTTTTTTTCAGTGTCAGCCATTACCTGTTCCTCATAGAGAAGTGTCTGCTTGTTGCCAAAGTACAGACTTTTGCAACCTTCATCTCAATCTTACATTCTCAGAAGAAGACTTCATACCTATTTTGGGTAAGACCTTACAATCATATATTAGTTAATTAGTGGCTCACAGGGGGCTTCGTTCTTCTTCTTTTATTTTCTTTTTTTTTGTGTGTTTGAAAAATATGAGATTTGCAATTTATGATGGCTCTAGTATTGAAGGAGATTTTTTGCTTTATTTTCCATCACAGAAAATCTACTGTTAATATGTTAACAAAGTAACAATTTATTGCACAATTCTGTTTCTTGTTTCTTATTTGATTGTCATTCAAACACAGTCTAGCTCAATGTTATTAATATTTGATTCCTTCTTTCTTCTATTTCATTGTTTTTATTCATCACAGATGACCCATCCAATCCGAAAGGCAAGCCAGAAAATGTGGCCCAGATTGCTACACTGATCGGAGTTTGTGTGTGCCTTGTCGCCCTGATAATTACCATCATCATTGTTTTTCTGAGGTAAGAGGGGAGGGAGAATTTCCAAAGTCAATAGGTATAAATAAAACAAACATGGAACCCTGCAAATAGCAGGAATCCCTACCCCTTTCTTACTGAAAACTGTTGCTGAACATTTTGTGACACAGGAGAACTGCATCAATGTAACTTTGATATGTTTTGAAATGACGAAATTGACCAACTTTTGAATGTGTCAATCAATCTGTTCCAGTAGATGAGAAACTAAAGAAAAAGTGTTTTACAGGCCAAAACAACTTTTTTTTATTTGTCAGAAATACATGCTTCAATCAAACAACTTCTATGATAAATGTCATCTTCCTGGTACCAAAAATGTATCCTCAATGCACAACTTTTTCAAACTGCCTTGTAAGATTATTTTCAATCATTGAATTTATATTGGTTGATTCAATAAAGGCTGAAATACCTGTTGATCATTGAAAGGATTCTCCCCCCCCCCCCCCACACACACATGTTTCTAGATTCAGACGTCAAGGGCTGAGGAGAAAACAATGCTTGGTGGACTCAGAGCAAGAGACATTCATTCCCCCCAGTCAGACGCTGCACACTATGCTGGATGAGTCTCAGAGCTCTGGCAGTGGGTCTGGCTTGCCTCTGATTGTGAGTTTACTTTTCCTCCATGCCACTTCATACCCTGATTTCGATACATGTGTGTGTGCTCCTTCTCTTTGTATTTTTTTACATATATGTTTATCAATGGCTTTGATTATTTGCTACAAAGAAAAATCCATTGGAATGTGTTGTCCAGTTAAGTCATTGTAGTCAGTGGAATTGCTGGTAAGCTGTACTTTGTGGCTCATGGTAGGGAGTGAGTTTAGAAAATAAATAAAAATGTATTTCACAAACCAATTATAAGTTTCTTGCAAAATTATTTGATTTGTTTTTTTGTTTGTTTTTCTTTGTAATGTGACAGTCCATAATCACTGATTTATTAATTTCAGGTCCAGAGAACAATTGCCAAGCAAATCACATTGATTCGCAGTATTGGAAAAGGAAGGTTCGGAGAGGTTTGGAAGGGCAAGTGGAGAGGAGAGAACATTGCTGTCAAGATATTTTTCACCACAGAGGAACAGAGTTGGTTCAGGGAGACTGAACTGTATCAAACAGTCTTGCTGAGACATGACAACATTCTTGGTAGGTCTTTTAACATTCTACATATCATATTTATTATCTAAAACCTACAAATGCAGTGGGTCAAAGAAAAAAACAACTTAAAACCAAAATTGGCTGATTATGGATGCCAAACTCTTGCACAAAATAATTGTTCATTTTCCTATACAATTCTAGATTGTTAAAAAAGAAGCTTGCATTGTCTTAAACATCAGTATTTTGGTGGGTGGATAGCATGAGATTAATGTATCATTACCATCACCACAGTCTATATTTTCTTCAACTTCATCCTTATCCTTATGATGTTTCAAACAGTCTTTGCTATTGAGTATTTAGGGACTATAATAAGCCCTAGTTTGGTTTTCCAGACAATTGTATGAATTGAGTGTATGACTTTGATTGGAAGATTGTAAGTATATGATCAGAGTAGTTCTGGTTGTATTGTTGAGAAAGTAGAGCACCCAACATAATAACTGCATGTGTATGATTCTTTCTCACAGGTTTTATTGCGGCAGACATCAAAGGCACAGGATCTTGGACACAGCTGTATCTGATCACTGACTACCATGAGAATGGCTCACTGTATGACTATCTGCGCCAGCATGCTCTAGACACATCAGAGACCCTCCATCTGGCTCATTCAGCGGCTTGTGGCATCTCTCACCTTCATGTGGAAATCTTTGGAACCAGAGGTAAGACAAGATAATCTTTATTAATACTTTACAAAAAAATATATTAACATTTTTAGAAAATGGACATAGGTTGTACATAGATTAGTGGTCTCTATTTGAAGTAAGTAAAGTATCTGACTATTTTGTATTCTTTATGCTACCATCAGGAAAGCCAGCTATTGCGCACAGAGACATCAAGAGCAAGAACATACTTGTGAGGCGGAATGGTACTTGCTGCATTGCAGATCTTGGACTGGCTGTCAGATATATCAGGTACATTAGTTAGTTTTTGCACCTTCCATGCTGGCATAAGATGATTGAATGAATATAAAGTAGAAAAGAATGATCATTGCAAGGCTCTCATTTTGTTCATATTTTGAAAAAGCAAATGTCTTGCCTGAATGGTGAAAAATGCCCTTGATTTTTAAATGTGACCATTTACTAGTTTAGTGGTTTAGTTGAATAATTTTGTCTCATGCTGTGGCTGTTACTATCAATTCTGGTGCGAATGATGTATCGAATATATTTATATCCAAATCACAGGCACTAGTCTGTTCACTGGTGTCCTCATATTTCTCAATGTAATTGGTGTGTCCTCTTCTTTGTTTGTCAAAATAATTACAGTACTGACAGACATCTGTATGTACATGTATATTGCTGAAATTTGTATCCCCACCTACAGTGAGAACAATGAGGTGGACCTTGCATCAAACACACGGTGTGGCACCAAGCGCTACATGGCACCAGAGGTGCTGGAGGACACAATGAACAAGACCCACTTTGACTCCTACAAACAGGCAGACATGTACTCCTTTGGCCTTGTCATGTGGGAGATTGCTCGCAGATGCGTCATGCTAGGTAACAGTCTTTGGGAAAACTCAACCAGTGTACTGAGTTTTCTCTCTCAGGGAAACATACTTTATTATTAGGGGCGCGCATCAATGTGCCATTGCATTTGGATGCACAGGAAGATATCAAGCACTACTGGATAATGCTATGAAATTTATTCAATTTTGTTCCTATATTTTAAGTGGTTGCAATTTTCATTTCATCGGTTCTTCTGTCTCAATACCAGATGTAGCTTTTTAAACAAATTTACAGGCTCGCCATTATTCTTTGTTAGTCAAGGATCCTTTTTTCCCCCCTTCTTTTGTCCAATGATATGAACAACATGTAGTGGTGATCTGATGTCATAAAAGTGTCTAAAATATGGAATTTACCCCATGTTCAGGTTACGTCCACGATGCAGAGCTTCCCTACTATGAATATGTGCCTCAAGACCCAGGCATAGAGGACATGAGGAAGATTGTTGTGGTTGAGAAATTGAGACCTACCATCCCAGAACCATGGGACAATGATGAGGTACCATTAAAGACCACTATTTCTATAATACTTATTTGTGACTGAGACAAGTATTCACTTACTGGTTGCTAGTAGTTGTTTTGGGCTTTTTTTCTTTTTTCGTTTGTAATGTTGATGAAATGTCAATTGAGATGCTTGAAACTTTGTAGTCTGGTTGCAATGTAAAAATTGAAAATAGTACGCCCAACGGATAATTTTGTCTGTCATTTAAAATTTGTTATGATGTGCCATTTTTCTTATTTAATAGCGCACCTGTAATCGATATATAAATGAACTTTAAACCAATCCCCAAGTTTAATGTCTTCTACTAAATCGACCCGAGTTGAGTCTGGTTCGGTTTAATTGATTCAAGAAGATATGCCATGTTTTTGAAATTCTTCTACTTTGTCCCCCTTTGCATTGTGAGTTGGCGACTAATTAAGATTTGTTGCTGATTTTCCTCAGTACTTGAAAGTCCTGACCAAGTTAATGTTTGAGTGCTGGAACCCAAGCCCTGCAGCCAGGCTGACTTGTTTGAGAATCAAAAAGACCCTTGGCAAGCTCCTACAGACCCTTGAGTCCTCGCCCAAGTAAAAGTATTTGATTTGTTGACATAGTTACGTATAAGATAATTGATCTATGACATAGTCCCTAAGTAGTAGATGAACCATGGTCATACTAGATGCACTCATGGCCATCGAATTTTCTCATCTTGTACACATGCCTCAATTTTTTTTTCTTCACGTAGTTAGTCAATTACCTGTGAATAAACATTTTTTTTTCAAAGTTAGTCCATTACCTGTGGATAAACATTTAACAAAATAAAATGTCAGTCACCTTTCTACTTTCTTTTCGGATATTGTCAGGCAGCTGATAAATGATGTAGCATGTGGAAGTTTAGTCAATTCTCAATAAGGCAAGTGCATTCAAAGCTGTTTATTGACTGTTCTGTATTATTTTAGTCAATCTGTTTCCCTACTTAAAAGAAAAAGAAATTTGAAAAACTAGATATATACAAGAAAATAGCACTTTATTATGAACCATGAAGATCTTATGTTTTCAGTGCAAGGAAATCTCATCCTTGATTAGACTTGCTTTTTGAATTATTATTAATCAAAAGTTTAATCTGTTTTAGATTTAGTGAAACTAGTCTTTGATATACACCTTGGGCATGTCCATATTGATTGATTCTCATTTCTTACAGAACTTTTTTAATTCAGTGTCTGACTAATTGCCATGATCTGATCAATAGTGGGCATCATGGCAGAAAGAATATTAATTCACTTTTCTATAAGATAGACAGCCATTGTTTTACATTTCATTTTTGGTCATTTATTTTTTTTAAATATTGTACAAAATGCTTATCCCATAACATTGGTATTGTTAATGAATTGCATCAGAAAATACTTCCATTCTCCTCAATGTTAAATCTTTAAAAAAAAAATACTATACCCTTCAAACCACAAGATCAACTGGTAGTAAAGCAAATCCAGTTGTAATGTTGTCTCAATGATTGTTACTTTATGAAAGTTAAATGTTTGGTTGATATTTGTAAACCTACACTGCAACTTTTCTTTTGATTTGCAGAAATGTATTTTGTTTTTTTCCCACTGAATTAGATCTTCACGCCTTCCTGTTTGTACTTAATCTATGCACAATCTCTGTCTTCTATTTTTGTAATCTCTTGTCTTCCTTCAAGCAATATATAGCAACATGAGCAATTTTCAAAAGAAGAGCTATTTTCCATGGGATCAGTACATTATTACATATTTCTATGAATTTTATATTTACTTACATTTTAAAGACAAATCCATTGTGTTTTAGCTGCTTGTGGTGCTTTTGCATTTACGTATAACATTGTATGTACTTAAGGAAACCCTTTGAAATAATTTATTGAGGTAACCACTAATGATTTTCATTTTGTACTTTTCATTGTGATTTGCATGTGATCTTGTTAATCATGTCTTCCTTAAAAATGACAGTTCGTGTATAAAGTAAAGGGCTATGTAGGAGAGATCAAAGAAGTGTCCTTGCAACAGTTACATAATGACTTAGAATGCAGGGTGTTGTAGAGGCACCAAGGTGACATTTTTAGTTGTTACGGGTAGTACATAGAAGCAGTATGATTGTGTCTTAATTCAGAAATGTATCTCTCCATGATTTGACTTTTAAAATATTTTACTCCATCCATGTATGTATGTTTGAAGTATGTCCTATGTTCAGCTTCATGGGAGAGAGGTTAACAACACCCTGTATGTTTATTGTAAATATGTATTATTTAAAATCACAAATGGAACCTTTTTTTTTAGAGCATTGTTTGCAGAGTAGAACCACTGTCAGGCTTAAGGATCATGTGTACAAACTTGTACTGACACCTCATTTTTAGTATTTTTACGTCAACATTTTATTGTTTTTTAGTATGTGAAAGTAGTGTGATTGTGTCTTAATTTTGAATTTTACCATTCAACAATTTGGTTTAATACATTACTCCAATCAGGTGGGGTGCTGTCATCATACACCATGGTTACTGTGTTAGAGGTCTTCCGTATCTTCAGCTTAAAAGTTAAAAGAGTAACACCACCAATGCATGTTTATTGTATATATGTAACCAAACCACACACAAATCAAACTTTTTTGAGAGCATTGTTTACTGAGTAGAACCACTGTCAGGCTAAATAATTATTTGTACAAATGTTTACGGACACCTCCTTTTTAGTACTTTTACCTCAATTTGTATTTTTAGAAAGTAGAAATAGTGTGACTGTGTACATAATGTGTTATAGGCTGGTTAGAATCAGAAATTATTGGAATTCATGTTATTTCAATACATGTTGTGCATGATGATTTTCTTGTCATTTCATTTAGAACAAATCTTTTTTTTATTTTTTGTCAATCATCCGAGTTCTTTTTGTTTCTTCATTATTTTTCAAACTAATTTCACATTTTCTCAATTATCTGAATGACATTTATATTTCACCATTTCTCAATCATCCAAGTTAGTTTGTCATTTCATCGGTTTGTTTAAGCTAGTTTCATCTTGTTAACCTGGGTGGGTGGGGGGCATTTTAAAAGTCCATGCCAACAGATACGATTGTACATTCATATACCTTATGCACTTGTATGTACCCCTGCTCGCACACTTGTCTTCCATTCATCATACCATGTCAGTGTACATAATTCAATTAGCTAAAACTTCAATGTTTTATGCTATTACAGTACATCATGTGAAATTGTAGATTTGTTGTTATTACCCACTGTAGGCAATCTCCTGCACATTGAAGCATTACACTTGTCCATACGTAGAACCTAGCAGGTCATCAATGTTGAACATTCATCTAGTGTGTCATAGTCGAGATGAAAATATGTGTATAGTTAGTATACTTTTATGAGATTTGTTTTCCTTTTAAAGACCTTTTATGTTTACAAAATGTGTACCTGACAGAAAAAAGCACCTCAAAGTTTTAAATAAAAACAACACTTTCCAATATTTCACTTGTTTCCAAAACTGTAGCATTTGCTCTTTAAGTTATAAGATGGTCTTTACAGATTTCAATGATCTGTATTGGTTATTTTTTTAATGAACTTTTGAATATGTCAATCTAGGAAAACACTGAACTGAGAAAAACAGAGTTAAAGCAAAAATACTTAGACTTAGAGACATCTTTCAACATTCAAATTTCTTGAGATGAAGCTTGAAATGTGTCTCAATGGGTTTCCATCATTTTCGACCTGAGACGCATAAAACAACTTTGACAGGCTATATCTTGGAATCGCAAAATGTGACTTTTAGGTGCTTTTTGCTGTCAGGTAAGCACTTGTTTGCAATGTTTTAAAAACAAGCAAGACCCCATTCTTTTACTCCAGGTTTAATTTCAAAATTTTAAAACTAGACCTAAACAAAAAGTTAACATATTATGTATGTACTTTTAAGTTTTTGAAGTCTTTCTTCAATGACAAGATGCTTTTGATAACTGAATTATTCATTTAGTTCTGTTCACAGCATTTAATACCCAATGTATTATATAATGTCAATAAAAATATGATTTAATCAATTTTGGATTTCCTGTGTTATATGTGTGTCTCTAGTAAAATCAGTAATCAAATCTAAGGAAGATTATATGGAAAGAACAATGCATCTCCATATTGACACAGAATTTTTTTTGTGAAACGAATTTGTATCAAATTAACTGACTTAACCACTTATGATGAAGTTTTTGGTGAAGTTATACCTCATGTATAGCTCTTAAGTATTTGAAGAGGCACTGCGAGGGAAATATTACAGATATTTTCACACCCTCAAAAGTAAAAGTTTTTCAATATTTTGTGTGTGAATCCCCTAGAAATGCAGATATTGGTCAAACTTTTCTTTTACTAAATAAAGAGGCACAGAGACATGATTGAAAACTTGCAATATTTTTTATTTTCATGGGAGTGGAGGCGGGCTCAGTCACAAAAACAATTCTATACATGTTTCATAAACATGAATAAAAAAGCATATCTGTTTGAGTATGATCTATCTATGTATCATCAACAGAAATTAGTGTGACTAGGATTTATAAAAAAAAAGGCCCAGAAAGAATTTTTTTTTTTAGAGATCCAGTAAGCCTATGTAAATTATTGATATCATCAACAATCATTGTTCTAGCTGTGATGTCAACTTTTTTTTTTTTAAGTGGTAAACCATCACTTTCTATTTCCAAACAAACCGCACAGAATTTCTCTTCATCTTAAAATGCAATACATTGTAACAAAAATGTACATGTATAATGTCAAATGTTCCTTAAAAAAATGAAAGAAGATCATGAAATTTTTCTTTTTCTCAGATCTAATGAGATCAGCTGCAGCTTTTAGCAAGCTGGCACCTGAATCAGTTTTTCTTATATATTCATAAAAAATCAAACCACCCCAGTATACACAATATTTCCATTTCAGTATAGAGATCATATCACAGTTACCTATTTTAATTGTGGCATTCATTCTGCCTGCGTACATGTCCATAAACAAATCAAAGACTTTGTCACAAAAGCATTGTGGATTAGTCAATAAAGGTGATAGTCTTTTTCCCTTTCAAATATACACCATCATAGCAAATAGTATAGTTTTGAACCGTAACTGCATTTCATTCGAACAATGAAGCAAATGACATGAATAAACAAAGCATAAAATACATAATGTGTAGATTCTTGAGCAAAAAAAGATCCCTCAGGGATAACAAATTCAAATTGAAGCAAGTGAGAAATTCAAAGTTAAAAATTGACAATAATGTCAAAATATGGTATGAAATGTCAAGACATTCTAATTGTTACATGACTGCATTTCTTTGAATTGGCAGAGATACTCTGCATATTACTTGATATTCTGAACCTTAAACTTAAAACAAATGAATGACACTGATCATTCATACCAGCTTGTTTTTGAGATATTGGATATTGTGAAATGCAAGACTCTTCTTAGTTTTCATACTCAATCAATGTCTGTACATTATATACACTTCTAAGGTATGGATGATTTAATTCTCAACATGGATGTCATCTGAACAATGATAGTTTTAAAATGCTCTAATACCTACTCACAGACAAAAAAAAGCAACATACATGTGTACTAGTATTCAGTGGACATGAGATTGAAATTAAACTTACTCATTGGTCATAGTCATAGAGTTGATCAGGGAAGAAGTCTATGAAGTACTAGTAGGGAAGGCAGAGTGTCAAGCAACATTATGAGTTACTTGTTGAAATTGAAATACAGAATCACAATAGTATTAAAAAGGAATGAAAGCAGACCTGTGAGTTTGAGTAGAATAAAAACAGAAGGAAAGGAACTCTCAGAATGTAGATCAAACAAGTGCATTACAGGAAAGTGTTCAATGTGTAAGTGTTGCTGCAGGTAAAATAAAAAAAAGGAGTGGTTGAGATCAACTTCTGAAGAAATAAATGAAAAGCCAATGGGATTTAACTTCCTAAGAAACTATTGTCAAGACGACATGTCATCATTTTTGTAATGACTGTGAATCCACTTTGAGACTTTGTCCAAATTCAAACCCGTTCTTGCACTGATCTCCATCACCTTGATCTTTTGAGATGCTTGCTGTATTACATCTTGTAACCTCAAGAAGTTTTCCAGTTCATGCTTGTTCATGGCAGTAAGACAGTCTCTGAAATAAGAACAGTAGACAATACATGTGAAAGACAAACTTAATTACACATTGGTTTGTTAGGAATGTGTCTTCTGTGTGATGATAAAGCCTGTTATTATTTTTCTTAACCTTCGCCGTACGTCATGTTTTACCCTACAATTCCTACGTCGTGGGTGTAATCACACCCGTACGCCAGCAACGATGAATTCTCCTACTATTTGTTAATTGATCGTAATTAAAGTTAGTCCATCAGAAAGGGCATTCAATTCTCTTTTAAAATTCGAAACTTTTGGAGGCTGCATATGCGCGGCGTAAATTATAATCGAGACTGCGGTGACTGCTTGTTTAGGCCTAGCTCTACCTTTCACGGCTTCAGCCGGTTGCCGAGATATAGGCTAGATCTAGATCTAGGCTATGCCGGCTTTAACGAAATGTCGCTGTAAGGCAATACGGGTTTTACTCTAATACTGGTATTATATTTTCATGAAGTTTAATGGGTGCCTGAGGAATAGATGGAGTTTCCTTCTGAAATTCACATGGGTTTTCACATAGCAGCCATTTCAATTGCTTACTGGGTGTATTGCACCCACGACGTACAGTGAAGGTTAATCTTATTGAGTATAAATATATTCTCAACCCCTACTTAATATCACTATGAAATATACATGGTCTTTGCAGTTTAAAAACTGAGCAGCACTTGAGTCAAATCTAGTTATTTTATTTGCACAAAGTAAGAAACAAAAGAAAATGAGTCAACAGCAATGACAAAACAGAATGTATACCCAAAGAAAAAGCAACACGATTTAAGAATGAAGAAGGCAACAAAAAACAAAAACATGAAAGGATCAACAAAATTAGGTGTGGTGTGGAAAACACAGATTCATTCAGTTTTTCCTTACTTCTTGTTAAGAAGAAGCAGCAGAGGTGTTCCCTGAGTGCTTGGATGACCAAGAAGTGTGAGGAGTTGAACACATGTAATGGCGATCTGTGATGACCTAGACAGGTCCATCATGAACTGAAACAATAGGATGGATGATCATTGTTTGACATCGGTGCTGAAAACGCATGCATTAATTGTTTGCACCAAAAGTGTCATATTTCTTCATCAATACTGTGCTCAGGCACTTGATAAAAAAAAAATGAAAACAAGCCTGTTATTAAGAGACTTCTTTTTCTTTTTTTACTTTACAATTCTAACAAAGAAGGAAGTAGAATACAAATATAAACAACCAATGATATTTGTCACATTTTTTTCACCCATCAGAGAATACATGAAATAGGAATAGTTGATTAATATATAGATACAAAAGACATTTTTACAGACCATAATGGCATGGGAATCTTTGTAATAGCTGTGCCAGATCGGACTCATGGCTCCACCCATCTCACGAATCGTCACTTCAGTCTTCTTAACTGTGGTGATATTCATGAGGTTTGTACCAACCTTTGAAAGAAAGAATATTCACATCAACAACAGCAAACGTATAATATTTTAACATTTTCAGAGCAACACAACAAAACTAATAATTAAGAATAACCATCACAATAAACACTTTTGATTCATTAAATATCTTTAGCATAACATGGTCATTGAATAATGAAATAATTGTACATTTTATTGTTAGAGTGATGCTATCCCTCCTCTTACCGTTGCAATGGTGGCAGGCACATCCTCGCTAGATATAGCTGCATCTGTTTTGAGTTAAGAACGTTTTGTCTTTGTGATTTAAGTAAAATGCAAACAGGTTATTAATTACAACTCTGTAAACAACATTACATGCCAGCAGTGATAAATCAGTAGGGAAGGAAGGAAGGCATACTTGTACACATTCTTGCATTTAAAACCGCTAGAGCTGTTTCGATTACCATTGTGATTATAATTGAATATAACTCGAACCGAAAATCGATTACTTTCTAATTCTATATTATTTTTAACTAATCTTTACTGACAAGTGTTATCAAGCTTTCTCAAATAGAAACAGCTCTGGATTTAATGCAAGAAAGTAAGAGATTGCCGAAAGGAAAAGGATTGAAGTCAATGCGAAATAAACGTTCTTGCTGACTGACAAGGTAATTTCATGAATTTGGTTCATTTTTGTCAGTGTTTTCCAGTAAAGAAAGGCTGAGCATTTCAAGACAACTTGTATTACTGCATGGGTATCTCAATGTTGTGTCATGTGCTGCCATTTTTGTGTGAGTCTGTCTAGATCTAGATTAGTAACGGACAGACAAGAGAATTAAAAACAAATAGACTAGATTCTATATGATGATGAATGTCAAATACGATTGTAAAACTTTATAAAGTATTAGAATCTCTAGATTGCATTGACTCATTGACTTTTTATTTAACCTCCTCCTAAGTGTCACCATCCATACCATACAATACAAAAAGTTGTGGTGGTAAGGTGGTAAAAAAGGTGCGGTAAAGTCAATGCAAACTGTGATTGTTGTGGAATTGCCTACATCTAGATTATTATCCTCCTATCTCTAATACTAATGATGTATAGTATAAAGCGAGACGAAACTATTTAACTATTCTCACTATCATGCCATACTGATACTCATCATACTGTGTAACTGTGTACTAAATCTAGATTCTAGAAGAGTAGATCTAGGACTAGTCTAGATATCTGAATCTCTAGTCCTACTAGTAGTTAGGCACACTAGGCCTAGTCTAGCCTAGATCTATCGAAATCAATTATTTGAATTATCAACTCTTCTGTAACTGTAAGTCAAGTGTAAACAGTATGATGATAGATCTAGGCCTAACTCTACTAACTAACTGGGTAGATCTAGATAAGACCTAGAAAAATCTAGAATCTACGACAAGCAAGAAGAAGGAAGACAATACGAATATGTTTAATTGTCAACCTCTGTAAGTGTAGTGCAAGTTCTGTACGCAAGTCGTAAGTAAAGTTAATAAATCATTAAATCAAGTGTATGCTATGCAGTAAGAAGAGAAGGATACGGCTCCCTTGTTGTAGTCTTTTGAGAAGCAATGTTTTCCCAACACCACAAGGACCAACGAGTAAAAACATCTGAAGTGGTCCGGTGCTTAATTAGGTGTAATTACAAATAGATCTAGATATCTAAATCTGAAGTATAAACATAAGCTATGATGGATCGATAAGGCAACAACAAAAGGGTACTGAAGTCCTATCTGCAAAAGAACGTCGTCGTTTGTTTACATTCACGACAACTTCCGGGTTCTTCTCGATGGTTTGCCAGTTAGAAACAAAATGCCAGGGAGTTTCATGGTTAGGCCAAAGATCACGGACTCGCCAAGCAGTTGGGCTGCTGTTCTCCTCGGCTGGGACCATAGAGAAATCCTAATAATACCGGCTGGGACAAACTGTGATGATAATCTTGAACCAAATTTGATAAAAGATCAAAGATATTGTAACAAATAATCAAAACTCACACTTTGGTGATTTAATTGCTGTAAGCCTTGTCCAAAGAAGGTGCGAAGAAAGTCATTTCTCTCTCTAGTCTATGCCAGCGCAGTGAGCAGGCCAGGCATTTGAATGCAACGGTGAAGTGAATGTATTCAGTTATTTTCACTACGATGTATTGCAATTAGGAGCGTAATGCGGTCGATAAAAAGCCCTATGTGTTCATGACTAGCACCCGGTATATTAGGTGTATCTCTATGCTAGCACCATATCTGTTTCTCTCTCACAACTATCTCACTAGCTCTCTGCGGTTAAGAGCTTACTATAGGCCTAGACCAGAGAGCATGGAGTACTTTACGGCCTAAAGGCATGCAAAACTGTGGTAGTTTATTTTTGCCCTGGGAGTGGACCAGACAAGTAGCACTAGCACTAGCATACTGTGTAGGCCTACTTTGTAATGCCATGATGTCTAGCCTATGAGTGAAAAGATAGGAGTTTATCTTGGCCACATACTAAGACTGGACCAGGCTGCATGCCAACAGAAAGAATGGGGGAGTTAAGTAGGCCCACGGTTTCTACATGGTATTATCTTTCATGTCATTTTCACGCAATTGAATCAGCTTTCACTAAATTTTCAAAACTAGATTCTAGATCTAGATCTATATACAGTCGCAATAGCCTACATGTAAATATGGAAAGACAGAATAAAAAAGAAAACACCCAAAACCACCCATTACATGTTAAGATAGCAGTTTTAAAGAAAAGAAAAGACAAGACAGCAACCTCAAGATCTGTCCAATGATCAAGAAAAATGACAAGACATACATTAACGGAGACAGATTGTGAGAACATCCACTATTGCAGCTAACATCGACAATGATTAGGCTGTCAGGTGAGGTGTAAATAAAACACGGTAGGCTAATAGCCGAGACGCGTGAGCAGCGCACTCTTTAAAGAAAAGAAGAAGAAGAAGAAGAAGAGAGAGAGAGAGAGAGAGAGAGAGAGAGAGAGAGAGAGAGAGAGAGAGAGACAGAGAGAGAGAGAGAGAGA
>JAUELK010290430.1:0-14674 GCA_031471215.1 Gastropteron pacificum | reverse complement strand
CTCTCTCTCAGTGTATCTCTCTCTATCGAGAGAGAGAGAGAGAGAGAGAGAGAGAGAGAGAGAGAGAGATGGAGAAAGACATGGGTAACTTGTTAGGCCTATAATAACTACATGTATAATAAGAATACATGATGAAAGTGTCCTATTAAAAACTGACACAAGGACACCTCTGGCCCATTGTATGCAATTCTGGTCAGTCTGAGACAAGTCAAGTACATTTTCATTCAAATCCGCCCGTTTTCATAGTTGAAATGTTGCAATTCACTGCATAAAGCCAATTGTTCCCTGACCTAGTTACATCAGGCCATATTATGCACCATAGACTTCTTCGAGTCTCTCCAGATCTAGAAATCTAGATCTAGATATAGACTCTAGATCCATATCCAATCTCTCTGGGCTAGGCCTATTAGGCTAGAATAATAATATGACTAGAAAATCAGCAAATTTCAGATTCGCAAGTCTTGAAGGCACTTGCGGATGTGGCCAGAACGTAGACCCCAATATTCGAGCTAGATCTAGGCCTACTTCATGCTAATAGTGTTCACATAATGCTATTCTCAATAGAAAGATGAGTAGGCTAGGCCCTAAATGTAAAATAACCCTGAATCTGATATTATTTAGATATCTATATCCATATTTAGATAAGACTAGCTGTGTGCCCGTTCGATGAACGGGTTGATCATTGGTACTTGACAATTTTACTGCGAGTGCATGGTATCAATATCACCTGAAGAAAAGAAAAAAAAATTAAGTAACCATTGACCGTCAAACAAACGGCACCACCTGAAAGAAAATAATTAATTAGCATTGACTGCTAAACACAGGGTTTGTATATGGACACTATTACATGAAAAGAAGAAGTAGATTTAGATCTCGTATATGGGTCTACGTTCTGGCCACATCTGCAAGTTTACTTCATTTGAGCTGCTGGTTGGAACGAGCGACCTCTAGTGAGAGTTGTTGTTGGCATGGAATGAGGGTTGGTTGTGTTTTCTTGAATACTAATGAGCATTACGTCCTCTTGACCTGCGCAAAACGTCCTTCCGATTCGCAAAATGAAAGGAGTTATGTCTGTTATGAGGTGCCCCAGTTTCTAGGAGAGAGAAGTGTCACTCTGTCTGGGTTTTCAAGTACATTTGTTCTCCAATTCACGCGCTCATACCATTCAATAGGGTAAGAATTATACGTATACATCAACTGTTAATGCTGAATTGCAACACACTCTATGTGAAATGTGATATTCAATCGCGTACTTTCCTAGTTTCACTTTCGCTTTTGTTTGTTTTCGTCAATCCAAGACTTGACGCCACTGTCAACAGTGGAGGAAATGAAAGTAGAACCATTTCGTCTCAAGATTTCTAAAGAATGTTGAGAAATAGATCTTTCTTTACACAAGAATGTCTCAAATGTTGTGTCTGCCTTCCTCAATGATTTTCCTAATGAAATATGAAGTGTAGATCCTAGACTTAACAACATTGCTACACCCAGCCGACCCAGGCCCAGCCAGACCTTTGGTTTTTGATAAACTCTGAAGCGGAGCTAGTTAGTAGTAGGGCGAGGGGGCTGGTCCGTCAATGACAATAGTAATAGTATAGTTAGTCAATTAGTCATTCGAGATGAGAGAGTCAGGGAGCCTTTATTTTGTTGTTTCTCGTCTGAAAGGTTTAGATTTAAGAGAAGTTGAATGCTGGACTTGAGAGATTGATCTACCCCTTCCATGGGAAATGTAACTTTCAAGACCACAAGTAAGCATGAGAATGAGTATTGAGTACCAGTACCAGTACCGTCCGTAGTCGCCGTAGATCTAAGATTCTCAAAATCAAAAGTCAAAAGTCAAAGAACAGCTTTGTTAGTGTTAGTGAACCTGGATGGAAGTGGAAGGTAGGGCTCACCTACTCACTATCTATTAGTCTACCCTAGTAGGCCCTCCTATCCAATGACAATGCATCAATGGAGCTGTGAGTGTGAGTCATGCTCACGATCACAAGCCTGTCGTCATGTCTTGCCGTGATACCGTTTGCAAGACTCTGCGACAAACCCAACTCTAAATTGGCAAGTCACTGTCTGCTTAGTGATTTAGGTTAATGTTTGTCTGCTGGCGACACCCCAACACTGTTATAATAAAACTCGAACTGTTGTATGTTGGACAAGGGAAGGGGGCGTGGTGTCTGTCTGTTGGGAGCTGGTTGGTAGCTTTTGTTGGGGGGGGGGTGCTGCAAGTTGCAAGCAAGTCACTAGATGTAGGCCTGCTCGCACTAGCAGAAAGAGGGATGAGCGAAGAGATGCGAACAAGAGCCTGCTCGCAAGATTAAAATCTGAAAAGCTTGGTGCTTGCAATTGCAAGCCTCTGTTTAATAGTAATAACAAGGCTGCCTATGATCGGACCAGTGTCCCATCATAAACATTTTATACGGATCCATGAGCGCAGGTGGCATAGCCGTAATGTATCGAGGGGCGGGTGAGAGTGGGGGAAATTTGTCTGCTAGGCCTAGAGCAGAGAAATCCACGCTGTCTGGCCTAGAGTTAAGACAAGATTTTATGATGGGACCCAGGGGCGAATAGACACTTCGTAATAACAAAGACCAAATTCATGTGTGGGGGCACTTTAATTGTTGATTATCCTTCAAATAAGGAGGGGAAGGAGAAGAAGTAGTAGAACAACTTTTACAAAACTGAAATTTTTCAGTTTCAGACTGAATCCGTATCACTGTTTTTTTTATCATGAGCAAAATCCAGCTCTAATACGTCACACGTGCTGCTTGTCCTTTTACTTTTTTTTCAGTAGATTCTTTTGTTGGAGGGATTGGTATTTTGGGCTGGTCTGTAGGCTTAAAAATTTGACATTCAGGTGCCTCTCTGGAAATGAAATGTTGAATCATTACATATAAAGAGAGAGGACTTGATAACGTTTAAAGTTGAAGAATGACTGTACTGGCAGCCACAATAGTGTGATTGTATATTTTGTTCCATTTTCATTTGTATATACTTTTCTTTTCAACAGACCAAGCTCCATCATTCTGTTCATGAAGAAGTGCCATCCATTCTGGACCTGAACCATGGTATGTTTGTAGAGTAGGTGGCTGGGCTTGAGCAATCCAATTGTTTAAAAACTTTTCATTTTGGCATCAATGAAGGAAATTCTCATCAATTTTATTTGCATTCTAGTAGTACTGTTTCTTAAGCAAAGACTGCAACATTATTAACAGTTAACAGCGTTTTCCATTGATGATTTCTTACTTAGCTTTCTTTTAAAAAAAAAAGACTTTGGGTAAGCAAACTGACCTCACCACTACATAAAAATGTTTCAGGACCTTGATACAGCCCACAGTATCGAGGTAATCACTATAGCAGCTGCCAACGCTGCACAAAGTGCCAACGCTATGGTCCAAGAAGATGAAGTTGTCACGTCAGGTGATGGAAAGATTCCGATGGATGTACAGCTTGAGTTTGTCAAGAAGTTCCCCCACCTAGACATCAAGGTCAGGCGTCCTGTGCGGCCCATCGACAGACAGAGGATGCGTCCCTGGCTGATGGAGCTCCTTGATGTAGGCGATGTCTTTGGTCTGCGCTGGACCAACAGAGAAAATGGTATCTTCACCATCTCCTGGAAGCATGCCTCGCGATTGGGCTGGAACCTCGAGACTGATGGAGACGTGTTCGAGAGATGGGCAAGGCATACTGGTAAGTCCGGCACTGTACTCTGCTGTGTTGATTATTATAAACAAAACTTTGTTGTATTGAATTGACAGGATAACAACTTGACCACTCTTAACTGGGGAAGATCATTTTGTAGGCCTAAATCACAGACAAAACGCATGAACAATGATGCGTGATTAATCATAACAAAAGATATAAAGTACAGAAAACCGACAAACACACATAGATAGTCGATACACATTATTGTGATAACATGAACATGAAATGACACATGATATTACATTAAACTTGAATTCCTAAGATCTTACTATTTGCTCACACATATTGTTTTCATGTCTGATGACAAATCTTTTGTTTCTATTGTTCTGAACTGAAAATGATGTTTTTTTGTGTGTTTTTTTTACATTCTACAGGCCTCAGATTGTTTTTTTTTGCTTTAATGTGCCTTTTATTTTACTGAAGTAATATTCTCGGTTTAAATATTTTGTGTCTCAGTTTGTTTCTTCATCCATATGTAGAATGCAATACAGGAATTGATTTTGTTTGTGAAAGACTACATTTGGTATCAAAATGGTGTCCTCGGTTTTCAGGTATTTACAAAGAAGGAGACCCGCCAGAGCCGAAAAGGTGGAAGGCCAATTTCCGCTGTGCCTTACACAGTCTGAACGATGTGGTGGAACTGACCAATGCCGTGGAGAGGAGGGGCAGATATGCATGCAGGACCTACAAGTTCTTACAAAATGGAGATGGAGTGTGGCCAAAGAAGAAAACAAAGCAGAAAAGTGTGTACCACTGTAATGGATTCTTATATCAAGTTGTTGATCAGATTTGGTGTGGGTGTCTGGAATACCCTTTCTACCAAGTTTGCTACTAATATTATGCTTGTAATTCTGAAAAATAAGTTGTTTATTTAAATGGTGTTCCATTTCATTACACTTCTCTTATTTATTGCGTTGTATTGTATACATTAAAGATGTATTCCATAACCCATGTGATTTGTGATGTTAGGAGTTATTTCTGTATAGAAACAATGAGCACACTCACACACTATCAAAAAATCCACCTTCGTAATTGGATATATTCTATTCGAATTGGAGAGTATTTTCTTATCCACCACCAGGTGTACTCTTGGAAAAGTTACTTTGTCATGACTTTCTCACCTCACCCAGGTGTAAACTGTGTACCCGACTATAGACAGTGAAAGATATTGTCATTTTGTTGGTGTGTGTTCATGTAGCACTACCAGTATGCCTCCCAGGAGGTTGAGATGGCTTTGGAATGAAACAGGTCTGTTGGGGTAATAATATGCTGTAAAGCTTTTCAGCTCAAAGAGAGAAAGCGCAATATAAATCGGCTATTATTATTGAATATTTTGTAGTTAATTGATGTATTCACTTTATTGTCTCCAGGGCCCCGGGAAGCCACCATCCCCTTGCCTGCCCCTATTGTAGAAGCCCCTAACCCAGAGACCACAGTCACCATTGAGTCTACACCAGCAGTGGAAATGGAAGAACACACATTGATGGAAGTCACAGAGGACAGGGTACGGCTTGCTTGGAATCCTCATAGTTTCAACTCTTTATTCCTTTAGTTTAGAGTCGTTTTACAATATGTTGTTCTTGTTGTGGCATTTTCAAATGATGACAGATTGGAATAAATTGGAATTACCCACTCACAGAAAGGGATGCAATGTCCAGTCGCTGATTGTAAAACTGTTCATCTTCACAGATGTCCTTATTGTAACAAAGTCAATGCAAACTTATGCTTATCTTACCAATATGTCTTTTCCTTTAGATTGCATGTTTATGTTAAGAGGTTGCATATAACATAGCACTGACTTTTCTACACTGGTCTTTTCATAGCAGTTATAAGGCTCACAAGGTATGTATATTTTATTTTCTGCTCAGACGTGTAACAATGTTTTTAAATTGAAGAATGATTCTGTGTTCTTTCAGGTGATTGTGGAGCATGTGGACTTGAAGATGAATGTCCCCGGTGAGGAGTATGGCTTGCAGCATGACCATGATTACTCTTTGGGCTTTGACAAGACAGGTGAGTGACTTTAACGTTTGTGTCGTAGCTCCTAGTCAGCATTATGTGGGTCAGGTTTTCAATTCATTTCTTGGAAACTCTTTGTGTTCAGTAGTGATCACTTCCTTCAATTGTTGTGTCATCATTGCTGCCATTCAGTATGCAGCCTTATATACAATAGTTTTATATGTAAAAGAAACTGTTTTCAAAGTTTGTCACTTAAGGCATTCAGTCAGTTTCTTTATAAAGGATTTCTGTCTCAACATCTTCTCTTACCAAATTTGTATGGTAGTGGATATTCTTTTCAAATATTAATCATGCTGTTCGCTTATTTGTATTTATTCCCAGGCAAGACCATTGTGCTGCGGCATGGTGTGGGGTCCATCGTCCTTCAGAAGACTGTCTTGTCAGCTCCTGAAGACGACTGCTGTCCTAAGAGCCTGCTCATCTCAAACCTGGACCAGCTGGCCCAAGCAGCTGTCAACTCTGCCGAACTGGAGACTTATGGAGAACTCACGCAGCAGACAAAGAAAGATAAATCCAAGGGCAAAAAGAAAGGTGTACTGGAGGTGGAAGAGGATGTGGAAGAAAGCAGCACGGACAGTGGTCACGCAGGGCCATCAGTGAGGAAGCGGAAGGGCTCAGAAGCCATGGAGGATGAGGATGAAGAAGAGGATGTCTCCAAGGGAAAGGGGGGTCGGCTGAAAAAACACAAGAGCAATGAATTACTGAACAGTGGGTCAGCCAGAACTTCTGGTGCCTACAAGTTCAGGAGAGACAGAAGCTCTTCTCCCAAAGGTGGGAAGAAGTCTAAAAAATTGAAGAAAAATGCAAAGTCTGAGTCTCCTGAGCCCCTGATGTCATCTTGTCTACTGCTCCTTGAGGCAGCCACCCGCTTAGACGATGCTGAGAAACGTTCCAGTGCTGGCCGCTCCAATGCTGATGAAAGCTCGTCTGGTCACGGCGACGACTTGGACACAGTGCAGAGTGACGAAGATGCTGAAGCTTGTGTGGACGCTCAGATGGACTTACTAATGAATGTAGAGGATGCAGACACAGATGTTGAGGCAGAAGTGCGAATAGAAAAAGTGTCAGCTGAACCTGAAAAAGCTGCAGGGATCTTGCGAGCTGCACTAGAAAATGCTAGGAAAGAAATAGAGGCCAATGAATTGTGTGATGCAAAGTCAAACAGAGACTCAGTGAAGGTCCTCTCACCAACATCTGAGAATGCTGTCTTTACATTAGAAGGTGACATATCTCAGGCCTCTGTGGAAGCCAAAGGTCTTTTCAGTGGCTCCACAATCCCATCTTCAACCAAGCCCAAGGCCTACCTGGTGAAAAAGGTGAAATCACCCCCAAAGACAAAAGTGACCAAGACTCACAGTTTGTGGGAAACCGTGGACAATCCTAGTGATGTGAGCCCTGTGTTCAGTTCCAGCTCACTTCCATCGTCCACAGTGAAGTCCAACAGTGGCATCCAGCAGACAGTGATTCAAAGGGCTCTGCCTGTGCTCAGTGCTCACGTCCAGAAAGCCACGACTGCCAGCACTGTGGTCACACGCAAAGTCGCTGCAGCATCTTGGGGCTCACAGATTGTTGTACCTAACACAGGCAGTGCCATTCAGGTATTGCAACCTGCCAAGTCTGATCTCGAGAGTCACTTTGTGATAAAAAACAAGGCTCTAGTCCCCATCAAGCAACAAGGCCTTGCAAAGCCTCCTAGTGCTGATACAAGCACATCACAAACAACACCCCAGTCCAGTACTTTAGTGAGTCAAGCTGAGGCAGTGCAGGGCAAGCATACTGTTGTCATTGCCACAAAACCTACAGACCACTTATTACAAGAAGTCAAGAAGGAGCTAGATGCAGCAGTAGAGACCCAAGTTGTGGCCCCAACATCCGTTCCATCCTCCACTATCATTGCATCTAAGAAGCCATCCACAGCACAATCAACGTCCGTGAACATATCAGCCGAAGTGATCTTTGACCCAGAGAAAGGGCCTCTGCTCAAACTGGCCTCAGGGACCACTTTACCTCTCCAGTCATGCCTCCTGCAGTCTCAGAAGATTATTCCCTCTGACTCCACAACAGTGACAGTGAAAATAGAGGAAAAAAGTGAGGCTTTGGTAATTGAAGATGTCAAGATAGAGATAGATCAAGTTGGTGCTCATGTACAACTGACAAGCTCCAAGGATGTCCCCAGCAGTTGTGAGAAGGAGGAGATTGTGGACAGTGCTACAGAGGCTAGTGGTGGGGCTGCTGAGACGTCACAGGTCAAAAGCATTGCACCACAAGGGGGCTACACTGTAGTCCCAGCTCCCTCTATGATGAAGACGAGGAACAGGAGAAATGCCCAAGCACTGGTGAAGTCTGAAAACGTCATTGTTGAGCCCCTTGCAGAGCCTTGCACAATTTCCTTAGACCAGGTTGATAAGTCTGTGGACATTTCCACATCTGACAACGACGTCCATGATCCTCCTCCCCACCCCCCCACTCCTAAACACCAAAGAGCTTTAAGATCCTCCAAGACTCCGTTACAGACACCGGTTGCTCAATCCAGCCCGTCTAAGAAGAGAAAGAAGAAGACATCAGTGTCGGAAAAGTCTGGACCTGTCCAAACTACTGCAGGCACTGACCATGGGGAACCTGACAGACTGGTCACTGAAGACTCCAAGGCTAAAGCAGATTCGTCTGTTGCAGTGGAAGCAGATGACCTGTTGGATTCCAAACTGATGATTGACCCTCGCACCCCACTGTCCCTCAAGGAGGTGCCCTTGTTTGCACCAAGCAGGGCGGACTCGGACTCTTCAAACTCTAAGAGTGATACTTGAGGAAAGGGATCAGTGAAAATGCCACCCTTCACCACAAAGCTTCTCTATACGATTTCTGGCTTAATTTATTTTATCATAAGCTTTTTCATGATTGTCAATCAAGGTTCACAAGTTTAGTGTATTATTAGAATAACTTCAAGTAAGGAGAGTGATTGCGGCTATTTGTTCCACAGGGTGTATAGAGGGGCGTAAGTCGAGGAGAGTGATTGGTGGAGTGGTTTTGTGATGACAGCTTGTTTCTTGATGAAGATTGCTGGGCTTGTGTGCATTGAGATCTGTGATTATTGTATATATAGTGTAAGGTATGATTTCTTGGCCATATAATAATGTAATGAAATATAATTGGCAGATTTGGTCTTCACTGTAATAGTACAGTTCTTGCATAATTTCTTCTCTTTTTTGGGGGGGGGGTGGGATTTATCCCAATTGTAAAAATGCCTTGTCATATGATATGATGTTTCTCTTCTTGTTTGAAATAAGCGGTGTTTGCAGATAAGCATCCTTTATAAAATTATACAAAAAATATTTCTTTCCATTTCCAGTCCTTTAAATGGTCCTGTCATCATTGGTCAATTAAATTACTTTTTCGTAAACCTCTCATGAATGCAGTTTTAGACATACTGCCCAGCCCTAACAATACAAAGGTGATTCGAAGTGTCTGAAACTTTGGAGTTTGAAGTAAAATGCATGTAACTTTCCATCTGTTGGTATAATTTCTTAATGCTCTGTTATGGCCCACTGAACTAAGCATTGTTCTGGTCTTCTGAAGCCTTTTTATGAAATTCATTATATAGACTAATTTAAATTAGCACTAATAATAGTACAACAGTTATTCTTTCATTAACCTTGAAACCTGCCAAGATAGTGCAGAGATACGTTGGTTTACCTTTGTTGGGCAGTGTACACTTCAGGTGTAGAGATAATTTCGATATCAAACAGTGTTGTTGTGTTCATCATTGAATTGATCCATGTATTGTAACTTACTTCATACTACTGTAAAGAATCTGTACAAAGCTAACAGTCTTTGCCTTCTCAAGGACAGACTCAACTGTATGGTTTATATCCTTGCAGTTGAACATTCAGCCATTTGCAATGCATGAAAATAATGAATATATTTTGTATTATTTGTAGATGTGTGCGCTTCACTTTTTTTCTATTTTATTTTAGAGGATGTTTGAGAACAAATTTGTTGAACGATTTGAATTGCTAAACACAAAGAATGCATGTTTTCACCCCCTGTTGTATTCCTACATGATGATCATATTTTGTCCTAATTTATTTTATTTACTTTTTTTTATTTTATTGTTCTGTTTTGTAATTTTAGTACTTGTAATGAGTAATTTAGTAACTAATAATATATCTCCTTTGTTGTTGTTGTTCGGTTTAACATCTGCCGTCTCTCAGTCTGAGGTTAGACGTCTGATGACAGCTCATTGTTTTTGTTTTTCACATAGAACTTTCTGCCCTGTTCACTCTTAGTTAGTTTGACCTCTTTATTTTTTGTCTATGAAAGCAATTTACAACAACTAATACTAGGGTCCCATCGTCAGTTTGTTTGTTAACTTATTTCAGCATTCTTGTTTACTGTCAACGACACAACTCTGTAGACTTTGACTCTTACTCTTAGATTTTCTCTATTGGTGTGTACACAAGTGGATGTTGCTGTTGAGTTCTGGGTTAACAATAATGGAACAGATTGTGCGAGGAAATGAAACTATGATGACTGCTTTTGGTGGATACAATTGTATGGCCAACCAAAACCAACACTGAAAATTATAAGTGCCATTAAGTTAGAAAGAAATCTTGAATAAATGAATACGTCTTCTTCTTTGTATTAATTTAAAACAAAATGAGATTTATTACAAGAATACACATCAGCACTCAATTCACAATGTGCCCACATTTCTGAAGGCATAAAGCACATACTGGGAAAGGAGCTGTCACTGTCACCTGTTTAGTAATTAGTGCTTTGTTTTAATTAAGATAAGATTGTACAGTGTAAGATACAAATTATTCTTTATTACTGGTCTTTAACTTTACTACAACTACAATAGTATTTTCGGTGTTGACCAAGTGCATAGAGTATACTGTCAATCAAGTACAACTCAAGTCTGAGTGATCCAACTTACTGGAAGAAGAAGAAGACCCAAGTTTTTCTGTTTGTTTTGTGTATTATGATACTTTGTAAAATAAAGTATTTTGTAATTTTGAGCAAAGATTGGTTTTCATCATACCTGCAGCGGCAATGTAACTATTGTAACCAGAAACAGTCATTTGTCACATCAAGTCATTTATTTTTGTCCTAACTTATTACAATTTTACTTTTCTTATTTTTACATTGTAATATTATAATGTCAATCATCATACTCCATTTATACTCCAATTCCATGTTACAGGTGTGACATTTTCTTCCATATTATAAGTAAGGAAGAAGAGAAGCTTGAGTAAGCTTTCTTTCTTCATCACCTTGTTGACACGCAATGTTACATCTCTCACCTCTATATTTTGGGCAGTGCATACACAATACAGGACATGAATGTGTTGATAGTCAAAGTACAGAGATACATGTACACAATTTGTTGTGGTCAATGGACACCCTGTCTTGTAGAGGCTTACTACTACATGTACATGATGCAACGTTTAGCATTAACCAGTAATTTAAATTCAACTGTTTGTTAGTGGTTTTCCTTACTTCAAGTCTCTTTTAATCTACAGTGGAACACTAACTTAGACTAATAGAATAACACCCGCAGGCATTAGAGAATAGTTCTTTATAACTTTTCTGTCCTAGATTAAAAAAATGAAAATACATTGGAGATCATTTCAGTCTTTGTCATCATATTGTGTAAAAACTTCTTTTCTTTTTCCTTTTTTACTTTTTTTTACTTCTCATAGTTTTCTGTCTCTATACTCTATAGGCTTGGGTTTCATTGCTGTTGCATGTATTGACTGAAGAAAGAAGTGCTTTAAGTGTACCAGTACAGTTAAAGTTATAGAACAACCCCTGGCTTTGGAACTTTTCTACAGCTCCATGGATAATGGGAACATCAAATTGTATTTGATTTTATGACTTTACAATTTTTTTTAGTAAAGGTTACTTCCTTCCATTTTTATGATACTGCTAAGTAAGAAGAGGACTTGTAAAGTTAGTATACGGTCTGAAAGAGCATTTTGTTTTAGCAGTTCATCAAGGTTCAATCAATGATATGAAACTATTGATGAAAGTGTCATGAATGTTTGACTCTCATTCTTTCATTTATTTGGTTTCCTTTTTTTCTGGTCCGTGACAATTGCATCTTCTACATTGGGGAGTAAAAAGGATTACTACTAATACTACTTTCTAAAGTTTGTCATCTACACCGTAATTCATTTCTTCTTCAGGTTAGCTTCACTCTTTAGGGATTTAGAGTTAGAGGTTCTTTTTCTTAACAACTTTGTTGTAAAAATGCTCCCTGAATGCATTTCGTATGCATTCGGGCCCATGTCAATATGTCAATAAGCATGTACTCACAAGCTATGCCACGCCACAAATGAATTGTACAGCGCTTTGAGCTCAAAGAGAAAAAGCGTTATATAAATCGACTATTATTACATAGACAGTGTAGACAGACACAGACTGTGTAAGCCTACATGGATGTAGACAGACACAGACTGTAGGCCTACATGGATGTAGACAGATGCAGACTTGTAGGCCTACATGGATGTAGGCAGACAAACTGTGTAGACCTACATACTACATGTATGTAGACAGACACAGACTGACATGTAGACAGATGCAGACCGTGTAGGCCTACATGTATTTAGACTATAGACACAGACTATGTAGGCCTACATGGATGTAGACAGACACAAACTGTGTGGGCCTACGTGTAAGCCTACATATGGATGTAGACAGACACAGACCATTTAGGCCTACATGGATGTAGACAGACACAGACCACGTAGGCCTACATGGATGTAGACAAACACAAACTGTGTAAGCCTACATGGATGTAGACAGACACAGACCATGTAGGCCTACATGGATGTAAACAGACACAGACCATGTAGGCCTACATGGATGTAGACAGACACAGACCATGTAGGCCTACATGGATGTAGACAGACACAGTCACCACAGACCATGTAGGCCTATGTGTAAGTGTAAGTAGACATGATGATCATCTTCAGTGCAAGATAATGATATTGACAAATGTCACCTTTGTGACTTGTAGTAGTGTATCATGTGTAATATATTCTACTTTGTTGTTGTACAAATGGATGTACGTATTTGTATTTGTAGTGGAAACAGCTTGCTTGACTGTTTCATTGTGGTCTTGGCATCAGATCACCTCAGAAATAAATCTCTTGTTTCTCATGGATTTCAAGACTTCCTCGTTTACTTACTTAACTTACATGTGTTCTAGTGTGGTATACATACAGTTTACTAACTAACATGTGTGTGTTCTATTTGTTAGGAAGAATGTGTCTGTGTTTGTTTTGTGTAGGCCTAGTTGTAAAATATAGTAAACACACATACCATACAGTTACATTGCAGTATGTGGTCCTATGTGGAAGTGCCTGAGTGAAGTAAGCATACATGACATGGATAAGTCACAAGAGTAGGGGTACTTTTGTTTCATGCTGGCACAATTCTACAGTTGAACTACATGTAAATACATGTATTTGCACAGTTGCCATGTAAATACATTGTTTTAGATAAGGCTAGAAATACAGACTGGAAAATGTACATCTCTGATGATGGCAATGTCATATTAATATTTATATTATAGGCCTGAAGAAACAACTGTAAGGTGGCTGTTTGAGTTGTTTGTGATTGTTTTATATTAAAGTAAAGTAAAACATTCTGCACATTTTGATACCGGCAACTTCATTCAACTAGTGCCCTTTTGCTTTTTTGTTTTACATGTACTTTTATACTTCCATGAAGGGCCTACATGCATTACCTTTTTGCTATCTACCAGTACCACAGCACATTACTACATGTAATTACATGTACATGTACTGTCCACCTCGAAGGGACGCAATCACAAAGTAGAAGATGTTCCTCCACTGGGACAAATAAAGGAATGGTTGCCTTGTGTGTTGAAAATCTGAATGTCTCGAGTAGGGCAATCGGCTGTCGGGCTTTTTAAATGAAGATTTCATAACTAAAGAGTTTATTCAATCAATACGTTAAAAAACTGTTGTTGTTAATCGCACAACAGTGCTGGGTGAAGACACATTTTGAACCGTGTCAGTCCGTGTCCATATTCCTCTATTCTTCTGTTTCGATGAAGACATGAGTGTGAGTGAATACACAGTTACATGTACATGTAAAAAGATGGCATTTATAATATACAGACATGTAGCGCTTTTCCTCCGGAGACCTCAAAACGCTTTACATTTACATATATTACTCCCCCGACAGGCTACTAACGCATACAACTAACTACAACACATAACAAATAACAAACATTGAACACAAGTACAGACAGCCTGTGAGGCGCTGAAACATGCTTATTTATAGCCGGGTACCCCTTTTACACCAGCTGAACACGCCCTAGTCAGGGGCTTGAACCCAAGGTCGTTGGATCCCGAGTCCGTGCGCTACCGACTGAGCTAATCCGCCACAGATTTAAGGCAGACTCAATGACCTCTTTGCACTTGTCCAAGTGTAATTCTGCCCTTTGAATGAAGAACCTAGTAAGTATATAGATCTAACTATAACAAAAACCATGTTCTGAGAAAATCGCAAAAAAACTATATCTAGACGTAATTTTTCATCGATTGCTTCCAAATAAAGATTGCAACATTCCTTATTAAATTCTGTATTTTGCCTTTTACTATCTCTGTTATATTCTAAATATAAATGTTAATGAAAAACACAGCATATGCCAATACTGTGTTTATAAAGAAATGTAAATGTTGGTATTAGTATTAACATGTTAAAAAACGAACAAACATAGTATATGGCATATGCTGTGTTTTATAATAAATATGATAACCGAGCACAACATTGTTAAAAAAACAACAACAGTGAAATAACAAACCAGATACTGTGAATGTCAATGTTGCATTGTGAATTTAATAACTATTTTCTTTTTGTAAAGAAGAAAATTAAGTTAAGTACTTGTAATACATATTTATATTGAACACTGTGTAAGGCTGGCGTC
>JAUELK010290429.1:10000-24333 GCA_031471215.1 Gastropteron pacificum | reverse complement strand
CAATTTGAAGGTCCTCCAGTCCCAGGTTGCAGAGCAAGACTGCCATGGCTCTGTAGGTCTATTAGACCACTTGAAGAGTGAATAACTCATGCCTTGTGCCTGATCACAACAACGACAACAACAACAACAACAACATACAAAGGGAAAGAGACCAGTGTCCAGTCTCATCGTCTCTGAGATGAGTTCCACCAACTGAAAGTGTAAGCAATGATTGATATTTCCCATGGAGCTTACTGCAAAACAAACACAAGAGTTATGGCATTGACACGGAAGCAAAGATTGGCGCGTGAGAGACAAGGTCATGACCTTTCACATCAGACACGACATTGTTGTTTGACAACACGACTGTGCTGACAGTCATAATGTGGAAATTATAAACGACCCATGGTTCTCGCGCGACCCCACAGGGGTCATAGGTGACAGTGGATATACACAATCATAATTTGAATAGATGTGACCGGTCGTGAGAACTTAATTGATTTACACTACAGCGGGGAACTTTGCAGCTAATAATAAATCATAATAATAAAAACGGGTTATTTATACCGCGCACTTACCCCACACAGTGGTCTCAAGGCGTACCACAACTTAAAGCACAATACATCATGTACTAACAAACCATGTACTGATGCCAAGAAAAGCGCCAGTACATGCTAGAGAGCAATTTGACAACATTATATTATTGAGGAGATATTGTTTTATTTGAACTGTTCTTCTATTCTTCCAAATGAATGCATTGTCTACAAAGACTAGAAAACAACATAGCACTGATGTTGGTATAGCTCATCGGCAAGCTCAGAGAGCTTTACAGTTACAGGCAATGTTGCCTCAATACATCTGATTTTTTTTCTGTCTGTCATAGATGAATCTGTACGAAAATCTGAATGAATCTCGCACAAACATAATGCCATGGGAAAGCTGACAGCTTCTATCACTGTCTAGATTTCAGATCCTACGTTAACCGTCCGGTGCAGCATACATGTATCTGTTGTTGTTGTTCTTATGAGTTATTCACTTTTCAAATTGGCCCCTTGTTCATGCAATTGTGCAATGCAGTCACAAGACCCCTTTGGACCAGATATACATATTGTATCTAAGACCCCCATCTGCCATCTATCACTGACCAGAACTGCCCACGTGATGTGGTCACCTTTGTGGATTCTTTCACACAAGTTCAAGCACCCAGACTACAGAAAATAATGTGGCATACACCTGGTCCAGTTCTAATCATGGCTGTAACCATAAATGTCTCAATGTTGTATCGATATTGGCAGTATCAACTCAGAGGATACTTTGCACATAGCAGTTATCTGGCCCTGGTCTTGTGACTGCATTGCACAATTGCTTGAAAGGGGGGCCATTTAAAGCCTTCTAGTCCCAGGTTGCAGAGTTAGGCTGGCTATGTAGGTTTATAAGACCACTCAATGAGTGATGAACTCTTACGTAGTGCCTGGTCAAAACAACAACAACAACAACTTGACTTGAGATGGCGTTGACTGTTGACCTTTATCATTATGATCAATGCAAGCCAAAGGGGTGAGTTGGTAACATGTTACCAAAAACTGCTTTACCAGAGAGACAAAATTATAGTTACATTAATAGTTATACGTGTAACACAACGAATGGCTTGTATACACACACGTGTGAACTCACCCTTTCACTCGAGGTTACAAGAAAAGTTGAAGTGGGCGTTGAAAAAAGGAGCGTATCCTATACAAGGTAAACATTCATTTTTCTTCCTTACCCGTTATGAGGCATGAACAGTCAACAGCACAGATAGCAAAAGGATCACAGCTTTCGAAATGAAATGTTACCGAAACATTTTGAGAATAGCATGGACTGAGAAAGTAACAAACAAAAAAGTATTGACGAGAATTGGTATTTCATCACCAACTTCACTATAAACTATCAACAAGTTAAAACTGAACTAGTTTGGCCACACCAAACGACCCGAGTCACTTGAAAAACGCATCCCGGAATCGATGATGGAGGGCAGAAGAGGCAGAGGAAGACCAACAAGAAGATGGGAACAGGATATAAGGGACTGGCTTGGAACAACAACTACAGAAGCAGGCAGAATAGCAAAAGACAGAGTGTTGTATCGCAGGAGGGTTCAAGAGGCAACGCTCTGCAAGAGGACTGGCTGATACAGAGAGAGACCCGTTAAATTTCAATACGAGTACAATGTAAGCCTTACTATAACGATACACTTCAGGATTCAATCATTTCAACACTTTCAGATAGAATCAAATGACTTTTATAAAGCGCACGAAAGTGTAGCAACCTCCTCAAGCTTCAACCCCAACTTTGTTTTGTTACCATTTTACTTCCGGGTTCGTCAATGGAGCAAAGATTACAAAGAAACGTCGAGAATTCGAATGCCAGGAGAAAAACAGTCTCTTATCACAAAATCCAATGCTCTATTATTATGATAATGCCCACATGGAGCTAATATATATATTTGTTTAAACAACAACAAAGCAGCTTGCCTTTCCTTATTATACTGGATATTGGATATGCTCTAAGGCGCTTTTAGACGAAACACAGTCACAACACAGACGAAAACAAAAGCAACACAATATGTGAGTCTCCGTATTCAGGGCTTAGAGATTATGTCATGATCAGATTATCGATATATAGGTTTCTCTCCGCAGGCGGTAAACACAGTTTCGCAATTTCCCAGCGGCTTATTCTTGTTTATTGAAAAAGACTTGTAAACTCTTTTTATGAACGAGCTTAGGTCAAAGCTTCCCTGATTTCAAAATATCACTGTAACTGTATTATGTATTACTGTGCCGTACTTAGAGAGAATAGAATGTAGACAAAGGACAACCAACGAACCCCAAAGTCAGTAAGTAGTGCAAGTTCATTATATAGAACTGCGTTTTGTCATTTCCTCAAAACATGGACTGGAAAACCCAACAAACCAAGCAGAGTGATGTAACTCCATTGTTTTGACCGATATTCCAGCCAGTCAAAACATTACAGTAAGAGTGATAGACAGGTCTATCGAAGTTGCCCTGGGGGAAGGTTTGGGGGAACTAAGGAAGGGGTCTTACAGGCAGGAATTGGACTCACACACAAGAAGAAAAAAACGTTTAAGAACTGCCTTAGATCTATTGAGTCTGGGACAAAAATCATTCTAGGCAATGGAATATTTTTAAATCCACGTCAAAGCTGGATTTGGGCGTTGGAGAAATTGATGGAATTGGGCCTGACGTGGGTCGACAATGGAAGTTTTATGAAAGCCAGTCACGAGTGAAATCAGTTGTGACAGTCTGATGACAAGGTGCTGACAGTTGCTCAACACAGCTCACACAAAAAGTCATCTGAGTTTATTACCGTGGGAACGTAATTGGTTGCCATCAAAACAGGCAACGAAGCATGCTGCAAACCGTTTAAATTTCTGGAGCTCCCTGTCAATCATTCCGGGCTTTCTTGCTGGTCCCAGGGGGGACCTTATTATAATCGCAATGCACAACATCAAACCAGCCCTGTCAGCTGTGGCAGTTCTTGAATTTGATACAATTTCAAGATAACTGCGGTACAAAAGGTCGGGATAGCTTTAGACTCTAGAAAAATAGTTTGAGCACTTTACCGTTTGTTTATTCTTAAGTGTTGTAGAGTTGAACCTGGGTGAGAAAGGGTCGGGATAGCTTTTGATTCCAGGGAAAAAAATAGTCTTGGCATTTTGCACATGTACATTTTTAAGTGTAGTACAGTTGGACGAGGTCGAGTTGCTTTAGATTTTAGAAAAATATTGTATGAGTTCCAATGATGTATATTTTTATTTGCAGTATAGTTGGACCGGCGATATAAAATGTGGGGATAGCGTTAGGTTATAGAAAGAGTCGTATAGATTTGCGTTTGCATTCTAAAGTGTAGTATAGTTGGACACGCGATAGAATAGATCAGGACAGCTTTACATTCTAGAAACCAAATTTTGAGCATTTTGCGTTTACGTGTTTTAAAATGCAGTACAATTCAACTACGTTGATTCTCCTTTATCTCCACACGACTTGTTTGATAAACAAAATGTACTCATAGCTGCATTTGGTGTAAAACAGACAGATTGTTAAACCACATTTCAAAAGATGATTTGCTTATAACACCAGCTTTAATAAAACGTAAATCTCTGCTGATATTTGAATACTTTCTAATGTGAGTAAAAATCCACACCAAACATTTTGAGGGTTTCTTGTAACACATTGGTTGAACAAAAATTGAAGCAGGACAAAGGAGCAAAGCCGAGGGCTTTTTGGTTAAGAAATATGTCTAAACCATTGTAGTACTTTATTTCTTTACACTTTATGAAAAGTCTACGTTTTCATAATGAAAAGCATTTTTCATAGTGGCGTTTTACTGCGATACTCATTATGCCAAGGGATCAAAAGGTTTTGAAGATAGTGACGCGGTAGTAGGTTCAAATTCACGAAGAACAAAAGTTCCTTTTGTTGAAATTAATCCTTTGACTCATAAAACAACTCAGATGCTATTACAGTGAGTAAGTTACAAACTCAACCCATTCTTCGTTCTTCACGACATACAGAAAGCTCCAACATTGACGCCAGGTCAGATTTCCCAAACCTGACTAGGCCTACTATGAAAATCGTGCAGTAGGGCCACAAGCTGGGGGAATACGTTCACATGGGAAACATAGATAAGCCGTGGTCTGGAAAGTCGCTTAATATCAGGTAGTGATTTATGGATTGTTTTGAAAACATTGGCGAATGACTGAAGCTCTTCATCAGGGTCCGATGACGAAGCACCGGTGAGTCTCTCAACACGAGCTGTTATAGACATCGCCTGGGTGTGGATGATGCATCGCCGCTGACAAGCACAAACACAGCTTTGACATGGCCTGTCTTCTTCGACGGCTTGACTCCATGGGAAAGTCAATAGACAACCACGGTTTGGGCTTTACTTGAACGTGGGAATGATGCAATTCCCCGAATGACCAAAACATGACACTCTGGCAGTGTCTAATGGCAGTGACACGACAAGTTTAAGGTGTGACAAGTTCATCGTAATGAAGTAGAAGCTGTCTGTTTTCAAACATAGGCATTGCAGTGTCGTGTGAACGCTGATGTTTGACACTCTACGTGTCGCAACACACGTTTCACTATACAATCTACATATCAAGGCTAATGCTGGATGAGTCACGCTTTTCAATCTTTCCATTTACTCTGCTAGCTGTGTAAACACAACTGCTCTAAACTGAAACAGGATGTTACATGACTTATACAATGATTTATAGCAGTCAGCGATAGATTAACCTGGATCGGTTTTCTGAACACACATTTGGTTTAGGTGCAACACATTAATTCTTGATACATTTTTGCGTCAATCATTGTGATAGCCTGGGTCTGCCAACAATACTCACTTTCTCATTGGTAAACGTTGAGGATCTTGTTGTATCATAAAACCATTGACGGTATCTCTTGCCTCCACTCGGTCATTAGCTAGAAATTTTAAATTAAGGATCAATGTACTTCTACAGCGCCCGGCGACCTCTGCCATCTAACACCCATTACTTGGTCATCAGTGGAGACTGAGATTTGAAAGAGATCCTTATGATCATCAATCTCTACAACAGCCCTGATACACACCCACAAACTCTCACTTCCACACAAACTCCCTCTCCTCAAACACCTCCACAAACAGCTCCTCCTCCCCCGTTCCGTGTTCCGACTGTTCCGCCATCCCCACCAGCTGCAAGTGATAAACGAGAGGTCGCTGGTGTACATGGTCCCCGTGACAAGATCATTGCACCCATAGACCTGCGGTCTGAACAAATGATGAACACGACTCCATGGGCTGCGGGGACAAAAGATGCCCACCGGGACGCAGACAGGGCGGGGTCGATTACAGGACATCCATCAGCGGTCAGTGACAAATGGCCGGTCAAGTTCTCTCTCCACAAGGGCTGCTGACTCTGTGCTTGTTGACCATCATGGACTCTCGCTTCCTGTTTGCTCTGTGTACTGGCGTTTCAACATTTCACCTTCAAAGGGTCGGCGTGTACGTTGTTGTTGTTGTTGTTTGCTATCAGGCACAAGTCATGAGCTATTCGCTCTTCAAGTGGTCTAATAGACCTACTGAGCCATGGCAGCCAAGCTTTGCAACCTGGGACTGGAGTGCCTTCAGATTATCCCCTTGTTCATGCAAATTGTGTAATGCAGTCACAGGACCCCTCCGGGCCAGAGTCAGTGTGCATAAATGCTACTGTCTTTATCTAAATGATGCTTCACGAACCCCGACAACCGACTGGTTCTACTCTTTGTATCAGGAGGCCGAGAACTTCAATTGGACATATTACATTTATTTAGTTTCTTTTATTACAGGCAACTTTCATGATTTACCTATACATTGTACACCACAATCGACAATTACGTGTAATTAATCGTGAATGAACTCGCTAAATGGTGCCGAGTTGACTTTTCTTCTTATGATCGTTGCCTCATGTATCAGAACTTACTTCAAATTTGAAATCACTGCAACACCAAATGTCATTTATTAACATCTGGTGGTCGTTGCCTTTTATATCTCTCCAAACGATGCTCAAGTCATAAAGCAGTGAAGACTTTGAGCAAGTTATCTCTCTGAAAAAACAACAACCCTCAATAACAAAAATATTGTTGGTGTTCATACTCATATGAAAACTAAAAGACAGAAGAAGAAGGGGACGAAGACTTTTCAACTCTTGAGCTGCGCAGGGCACGCTAGACTCACCAATCTAGGTGAAAGTTGTAAGCCCGGGGCTCGTCCTCCCAAGAGACTGAAGCATGAGCGTAATTTATGCTACATCAGTATAACGACCACGTTTTATTTACTCGGATATCTATGTATGTAAAAACAAAGAGGAGGGTGGCAAGCAGACAGGCGGACGGAATAAGGAGGAACAAACTGAAGAGAGGAGTCGAATCCAGGGAGAGGGGGAAGAGAAATGAGACGATGAGGGAGAGGGAGACTGACAGAGGTGTTGGTGTTAGAGAGGGGGTTGTTCTCATAGGTGAGGGGTGTGGGGGAGGGGGGGGCGGTCAGGTAGAACCAAGGGGGGAGGGGGGGATAAAAAGGTGGTAGAGGGAGGAACATATTGGTGGGGGTGAGAGGCTGGTGGTGAAAGAGGAGGAGGGAGGTTAAGGTTAAGAGGTTGAGAAGGTGAGAGAGTTGGATTGGTGGTAAAGAAAAGGAAAGGATGAGATGTTAGAAAATTGAGTGGGTAGAGTAGGAAGGGGGGGTAAATAGTAAGGGAAGAGAAGATTTAATACAGAAAGGCGGGGAGGGGGGAGGGGGGGGGGGTATGCTCCTACCTCCTGACCCGCTAGAAGACTGTCCCTGGTGTCCGTGTGGAGGAGGGGAAGATGTTCCAGCCGCTCCCATGGCCTTTCTGACCAATAAATATGCCGGCAAGGTAATGTATAAACACGTCCATGCATCATCGTTGATGGGAGCCAGAGGAGAAGCAGCACGGCATCCTACGCCAAGGTTTCTCTGACCGGGCCCGTGATATATTACCGATGGAAAATGAGCTAGACGTGTTTATCAACTCCTATCCCGGCGCTATCACGGAGTACGTCTGTTGCATTCATTCCAATCTGATTACTGTCAGGGTGGAAGTACTGCCCCTGGTCATTCAAGTACGATATACTGTTTGCTGTACGGTAATGTCTTTTTAACAAAATACACTGATATACTGTAGTGTAGCCATGCGTAGCGACATCACGATTTTAGCACACAAAAATGTTACACTGATATACTGTAGTGTAGCCATGCGTAGCGACATCACGATTTTAGCACACAAAAATGTGTTGTTAATGTTATACTGTAGTATATTCAGATGCTGAGATATCACACATTTAGCACACAAAACTGTGTTATTAAAGTGATGTATTACTTCAAAATGTCATACGGAATTGACTCATAACGTTAAGTGACTTTTTCAAACACTTCTTCACTATCTTGAGGTTTGGTAGACATTTCTATATAATATTAATGACCTGCTCATTACTCTAACACAGATCTCGCCATGTATCATATCGTTTCTGCTTCAGTGTGATCACTGTAATGACTATTTGCTCAACAGAATCTAGAATTTGAGTATACATTCAATAATGCAGGCCTTTACAGCACTTACTTTACTTAAGTAAATTGGTGAGTAAGCAGGTGCAGATAATCGCACCTGCAAAATTGCTAGCGATGCGGAAAAGATGAGTCTCTGACTTGATACATCTGCTACTTTGTCTCTGTTTGATAGAGATCTATCTTCATTTCAAAGACCTGTCGGGGTTCAGTGAGTTCGTCAGGATGCCAGTAGTCTCCTGGAGAACATCCAGACGATTCCCAGACCGCGCAATCTTGTCTTGTCGTTTTTGTTACCTCCCTTCAGAGACAGACTAAGAAATACTACATAGGTTTGTAGCCGTTCCTTTCTCTCTACATCAGAATCTCTTTACTTTAGGAAGATAGATTTTATAGGATGCAAAACCAGCCCATGCACGCGATGCCATGTTTGAGTCTAATTTTGAAGTGCAGTTTTAACAATCTGAAACAGAGAGACAGAGACAGAGAGACAGAGAGAGAGAGACAGAGAGAGAGAGAGAGACAGGGAGACAGAGAGAGACACACACACAGAGAGAGAGAGAGAGAGAGAGAGAGAGAGAGAGAGAGAGAGAGAGAGAGAGAGAGAGAGCAAAAGCGTTATAAGACCGAAATACTCCAATTCTAGCCTCATTTCTCTAGCATGTACGGAACAACTAAAAAAATTAGTTTTTCAATTGATCTATTCTTCTATCACATAAGTTTGATGAACGAGCTGTCGTTGCAATCCTTTGATATATAGAGAGTAGCGCACGAAGCTACCTTCAATCCCAGATCTAGGAGAGAGAGAAATGGAGAGATGTTTCATACGATCTATCCCTGGCTTAATCGCCGCCAGGGGGGATGATAAAGCAAGGGCTATAACTCTCAGTCTCAGGGCGTACGAGTAGTGCGGGCTGCAATGCAATCAAGGGCAGCTGCGTCTTTAAATCATCCAGCAGCGATTACTGTCAAGGGTATATGTCATAGGACGCATTCATTTATGCAATCTCGTGACCCCAAAGTCGCCCCGATGGTGTCTGCAACCTCCTCAGTGTTCCTTGACTGACGGGGTGCGGAAATAGTCGACTTGATGACAACTCTTGACATTGCGGAGCCTCCATTGAAACTGAAACACGGCACGCATTTCATAGACACCATCATCAATCTAGCTTAGCAAACAGACGTCGTGGCTTTACATGTTGAATAAGAAAGTAGACAGATATCGAAATATATTGGCCTCAACAGAAGTAGAAGAACGGAAGGCAATTGGCTCATGCTGGGAAAGCTGTTGTTGAATTCTACACGGACGGCGTCCTGGGTTTTCAATATTTTTATAGCAATTTAGATGCCATATCCTCTTATCTCCTCTCCCAAAGGTTCCATTCAAGGCAAGGTTTGTTGATGCGTAAAACATGCACCTTAAAAAAATTTATGACGTCATTGTACGCGTTATCCAGCCTAAGCTAGCCTCACACAAAAGGGGGGTGTCCATTACGGGCTTTGACCAAACTCATTTTATCAGTGTAATGAAGTTGAGTCATGATAGGTTGCAATTAGCTCTTAGTTGCAAGGCAGTAATCCACAATGTGTAACTACTCTATAGCACGTAGGCTTGTAGCAGGGGAGCAGTCGGGCTCGCAACCAAGCGCATGTAGTAAAAATTAAGCTGTAGTAAATCTTACCCAATGTATTCTGCCAACGTGCTGTGGTCAACTTTGTGAATTGTTTCACACAAGTTCAAGTACGAAGGGCTACAGAAAATGATGTGACATGCACATGCAATATAGGCAGTACCAACTCAATGACTGCATTGCGCATAGCAGTTATCTGTGTCCAGAGGGGTCTTGTGACTGATTTGCACAAAATTGTATGAACAAGGGGCCTATATGAAGGCCCTCCAGTCCCAGGTTGCAGAGCTAGACTGCCATGGGTCTGCGGGTCTATTAGACCACTTGAAGAGTGAATGACTCATAACTTGTGCCTGATCGCGACAACAACAACAACAACCCAGTGTATTTCTACCAGCTCCAAATGAACCAAAACATTCCATTACTCCTGAGCAGATTGGGATGGAAGTGAAGGAAATGTTGACGTATTACTCACGAGAACCAGGTTGTGTCTGTATTGCCTGACCTGTCAGCCTTGATTGGTCATAATTGATGTTGGCATTAAAACACCGGACCCCGCCCTAATACGTCGCAAAATCTCAATAACATTTGGCATCCTCTTAACACTAAGATTATTTATGATCTCGGCTGGTCTATATTTGGAGTATCCAACGCCGCTAGCTTTCGTTACTTTAGTCCTTAGTTTATTGACCCAATGACCAAGAATGTTAGAGTCTAATCATAGGAGCTGAGCTTGGGCTTCAGAAAAGAGGATTCCTTTGCAGTCTGTTTTATTATAGTAGTATTTTCTTTAGTTAGAACATGACAAGGAAGAAGATTTTCAGATGAAGACAAGGTTGTCAGTTGGGCGTGAGATGTCTGCGCACACGTTGCAGTGGGGCACGTAAAAAGACCGTGGTATACATGTTGTTGTTGCGATCAGGCACGAGTTATGAGTTATTCACTCTTTAAGTGGTCAAACTAACAGACCTACAGAGCCATGACAGTCTAGCTCTTCAACCTGGGACTGGAGAAACACATACCAGCGTGCTTGTCGTTGCACTGGAGAGCATGAATGGTGGCTTTTCTGAGTCAATCTTTCTGATAGATACCAAGAGCTGATGCTTGTGAGTTGAGTAAATATACCCACAAATTCACAGTTAGCAGAGACAACCATATTCAGGGTAAAACACATCTCCTCTTAACGACGTGTCCAGAACTAAGCCAATCTTCATCTATCTCAGTCTTTCCTGCAACGAATTTTTAAATCATCCTGAACATGAAATCTGTTTGACCTGGCCAATGTTTTCATATCGTGCTGTCATTTACATAACTACTTGTAAGCATGAGACACAAAAAGAAGACATGAATAATATGACATGGATATAGCAGCAGGTCATGTTCACACCATGTTACGTAACCCCCACCACCCCAACCCCTTGCTCCCATTTTCTTCCGTTTTTTTTTAAATTCTCAGAAACCACTCCCGTGTTTCTCCAAGATTGCACCAAACTCTGACATTACAAGAAAGCCCTGCGATCAGAGGGTCAAGCACATTCTAATGCCTTGAATGAGTCGGAGACGTTAAGTCTGACATGTTGATATATCAAGTGCTCTCCAAAAATGCCATTTGCTTCTTACAATAAATTAAAAAAATCTTACGGAACTCAACGGCTCTCAGGATGAAAAGCTGACGGCGACGTTTAGTGAAAGAAAAAAAAGTGTGTTGAAAAGGGGAAGCATTTTTAAAGCAACAACATTCAACGGTATATCACTTTAGCGGACATGATAAAGAGGCACAGAAGTAACATCAAAGCAGTTTTTGGCGTATCATTTGTCACGTACAATGCAAACCGTCAGCTGGACAAAGGCCCGTGAGCCCCCGTGAAGACTGCTCTAGCCTGACAGCCTCCATTCAAGCCTGTGACGAAGTAGGCTTGCACCAACTGCGAAGCCTTGTCGCCAAAACGCCCGCGTCCTTTATGAACCTGACAGTTACATACGACTGAAAGGTCTCCGTTACAAAGCCGTCCGATCTGCGTGAAGGCCTAGAATTGCATACTAGCGCAGATAACGACATTGTCTTTACATCAATCATACTTGGAAAAAGATTGTGTCAGATGGCTGAAATCTGAGAGAATGTCTAGCCCCCATAATTTCAACGTTGACGAAATACGAGGGTTTTATTGAGAAGGATTTGTTTAAGAATTCTTCCTCCAAGTCCCCGGAATGTCAGGATGGTTAGATTGACATAGTGTAAGCTTTCGCATTTATCACAACGATGAGATCTATGTAAGATCGATTTGCTAATTATGCAAAATCACGAGGGTCAATAGAATTAATTGATTGTGCAGTAAGTGTATCACACATAATATTATCATGCAAGTCATCAGATCATCTATTGTGGATTACTGGTCTGATGCCTAAAATAGCTGAACTACTTTTCGTGTCTTTTCAAACAGAATAGACGACCACATACGTGTTTCAACACAATAACTATGTCTACACTAGGCCCTACATTTATCGTTCTTGTCTCATGCTCTATGCTCTCCCGTAGTTTTTCCTCCTCCCCATGAAATTGTGAGGCAGAAGACAGTCATAAATCTTAAGTGTAATTGTTTTGCCATAAAGAAAACGTTTATCAAAACGACTATATAACTTTAGAAAAAGAAAAGAAACCCTCACATAGTCTCAACAAAGTGTTTTGTATATCGATAAGTAACAGAGCATACTTTATAATAATATAATAAGTGTTGCAATCAATCAAAAGTAAGCGCCGAGTAGAAGCGCCTCTCTATGCTTTTGTGCTAGTTTCACATAAAAACGATTGATGGAGAGGGGGGGGGGGGGGGATCTTGTGATGAGCTTGTCATACGAACTTGATGTTGATTTTGAACTGCCAAGGGATCTTCGACTTACTGCGAACAAGCAGTTTGTTGATCATGTCCGAATTAGTTGCGTTTTGGACTCTGCAGGTGCAAAGACAAGCCATTGCATTAGCCAGACATTTTAGAACTAGTAGCAAATGGGGCAGAGGATTCCGATAGCCGTGAATCAAGGAGCTAAAACCAATGTGACGGGACAGATGACGAGTAAGTTCTGGCAGTTTTCGACGTTGGGACCTCCCGTAATGGAGGTGAAGGCTTGTCCATTGAGCTTGCCCCTACAATGTGAGTAAAGTCTAGGACACCGTCTGACGTGGAGAACCCCCGGCTTGTTCAAAAGCTGTCAGGCACCACTCGAAATTCTATTGGCCTTCAAATTGACTTATGACGCGCTAAAAGCTGCCGTGGGCGCCATGAAAAAGCAAGAGAAATGATCCTGCCAGCCGAGGTTTAATTCGAGTTGACGACTAAGAAGTACGGTAAAGTCGCCTGTCTAATGGGAATTCAAACGGTGCTAGACTCAGCCTTTTGTTCATGTCATAGTGTTAAGCGCTCTTATGGGGATGTTAATCTCACGCGGCGTTGAGAAGAGAGAGGGGGGCTGGAGAGAAAAAAATGTCCCACTGGTACCCGTACAGAGTTTGCAGTGTTGATAGAGCAGATAACAATTTTGGGTCCCAAAGCAGTCCATCACATTTTTGAAAACTGGCGTCGTAGCGGAGGAGTTAATTGGTCGTTGATGTCAAGGACAAGGGTGTAGAACAATGAAGCCCCCAAACTGAGATGTCGGCAAATCGATGGGGTGGCGCGACATGACATCTTGAGCGTTGATGGAAAGGGACATGAAGGGCTTTCTTTTGTGCCTCCATGGCAACTTCTTTGTCCAGGCCTGCATCCAAGTGCTAAACGACACTCACACTTCGTCTGAGAACGCGTAATCTTCTTCCTCTAGAGTCTCCATGCCCATTCCTTATTCGTCATCTACATTTTCCTTCACATTCTACACCGTTTTCCCTGCATATATGTGAGAAGTGTGACACTTCTATTTCCTTATTCGTCATCTACATTTTCCTTTACACAATAATTATTGTCCCTGCATATCTGTAACAACAGACACTGATATTTCCATATTCGTCATCTACATTTTCCTTCACATTTATTTAAACCGTTGTCCAGGCACATCTATGAGAAGAGTGACACTCATATTTCCTTACTCGTCATCTACATTTTCCTTTACACAATAATTGTCCCTGCATATCTGTGACAACCGACACTCATATTTCCTTATTCGTCATCTACATTTTCCTTCACATTTACACCGTTGTCGAGGCACATCTATGAGAAGAGTGACACTCTTATTTCCTTATTCGCCATCTACATTTTCATTTACACAATAATAATTGCCCCTGCATATTCTGTGATAATCGACACTCATGTTTTCTTATTCGTCATCTACATTTTCCTTTACACAATAATTCTCCCAGCATAATATCTGTGAGTGACAAGCGACACTCATATTTCCTTATTCGTCATCTACATTTTGCTTTACACAATAATTGTCCCTGCATATTATTTATGATCTGTGACAACCCCAGACACACACGTAGTATGGAGTACTTATTAATATTGAGTCCATGAATGGAGCTCATTAGTATTCTTAACATTACGACATCAAGCTTCAGTGAAAAGAAAGGATTCAATCAGAGGTCTGTTGTTGATTGTAGTGTGGATACGTGCATGTGAAAATGAGTTAACATTG
>JAUELK010290429.1:0-7500 GCA_031471215.1 Gastropteron pacificum | reverse complement strand
TGGAAAGTTAATAAAGCACCATTCTGATAATGTTAATTTGTTTTATTTGATATGCTTTTACTTTTACTGTAGGACACATCTGACTCGTGTGAGGAAGGTTTGGGTTTCAATCCCTATAGGTTAACACTGCCAACATTACTTGGTAAAAGTGTACAATATTAAGAGTACATATTGTATTATTACTATTCTGATAATTATTAAAGCAATATCTCATCAAACACGGGATCGCGTTCTAGTTCTATATGTAATGTTGCCTGCCTATTTTATGTTCATTTCGTAAAGGTGTATGTATTAGTGATGTCTATCTTAATGTTTGTTGTGTACTCATCAGTAGACAGTAAAAGATTGTACCATCAATGAGATGTGCTAGACCATGATGCATTAATGAATATTATTTATGTTTTATTGTATGTCACGCAGGCCAATTTGTGTTGTAAATATTCATAACGTCTTCCAACCATTAGGCTAACGTGTTGGTATGAACCATGAAAGGTTTGCCATTAATGTCATTAGCTGTTTATGAATGTAGTGATAATGTAAACTTGACTATAGACTATAGACAGTGAACGTGAAAGATCTTGTCAGTACATACATAGTTAATGTATGTTGGTATTGGTATGGGCGCCGACCAGGCAGCACTTCCAGTATGCCTCCTACTCCTAGGAGGTTGAGATGGCTAAGGAATGAATGAGGTCTGTCGGGATAATAATAATGCCGTAAAGCGCATTCAGGTTTCTATATAGCCAGATGATGCACTATCCGTTGAGCTATTTGAAAATGCTTATAACAATAATTAATACTAAATAGAAAAGTTTCTGTAAGTGTAAGTCTCTTCATAGTTCTATCGCTGAAATCTTTAATACTCATACTCATACAACAACAGCAAAGACAAAAACAACATAAAAAATGTGGAATGAAAGTGATAACATCATTATTCAATATAGAATTTCGTGTTTTATTCCGTAATTATATATTTTACTGTTCAACACCACTCATCAATAGAAAAGTTCAACATGTATCAATAAACAAGAAGCATAGGAAGTGTTATCATCATCATACATTTTGGAGATCACACAAAAGTTCATACAATAATTGATAGAAATAATTCTGTTCTACGGACAAACATGTACTACATACTACATGTTCATGTAACATGCAAACTCTTGTATTCATCAACTAAACATGATACACATTCAACTTTAGCATTCTCTCACTTTACGACTGTTTGCTTTGCTAACTTTCACTCTCAGTTCGCTGAATCAGATAACAAACTTCATTCAGCAAATGGAAACAACCTGATGATGATGCAATTTTCTTCCCCTAGAAGAACATCATATCCATACAGAGACACAGAACATACACGTCAATTTTATGTTTGGATCCCAACATGTCGAGAATATGCATCATGGGTAATTTATAACAACACAGCACTTAGACTCTGATTGTAAGGAAGTAGGCCTACAAATTACATCTTCTTCGTTTAGTACCGGTAGGTATATCATTGAAATGGCATTACCCCATACTCAAACTGATTCAGTGATTTTTTTTTTTTAGTTCGAAGTTGAATATTAGATCAACGTGTTTAAAAGTGGCAAATACCCAAGTAAATAGATTTCATTAAGAAGTAGAAGTAGAAGCAACATTTATTCTTACTCTATGACTGTTGCAGACAGGAAAAAAGAAGGTAAAGACTATACTTCTGGACAGTAAAATTATAGAACAGTCTGAAGAGGCCTATTGAATGCTGGTTTGTATTTTTAATCTACTCCTGCTTCGTGATCACAAACAGTGGAATTTGTGAACTGTGACAGAACTACCAGTTCTTGATTCTTAGACGTATTAGTATCAGTATCAGTTAGTATGATGATAGTTTTGATGACGAAGAAAAGAAAATAAATCAGCAGTGTTGAAAGAATAATGCTGCATATTATTATTACAAATTCAAAATCTCAGGAGGATTCATATTTGAGACCGAATTTCATAGCATTAATCATATTTTATCAATTGAATAACTAATCATCATTACAAGGAAAGAAAAATGAGAAACCATTCCCATGTACAGTGTTTCATCACTATTTTAAGGATGTGAACAAAATAATGCAGTTTTGTTTTCCCAAAAACATGTTACAATGCCAGAATGGATCCGGGAAAACAAAATTGAGGGGAAATAAGTATCTGTGTCACCGATGTACTACTTTGACAGAGCCATTGAAAGACAAGAAATGGATTTAAGAAATACCCTTATAGTAATTGCAAAGAAATAAGTTATACAATGCTGATTAGTGTCAAGCAAGCTTACTCGGACCTCAATCAAACTGTGGTTTTTGAAGGAACATGAACCGTGATACATGGATCAGAGTATAAAAAACCCAGAGACATTGCAAAACAAATGAAATTGGCAGTACATAGCAAGTTCAGGCGACTTTTTTTTCCTCGCTGTAAAGCAGCATAGTTTGACTATAATATTTTGTCATCATTTCATGAGTTCAAGCATCAACAATCATACCGAAATGTTATAAAATGAAGTGTCTACTTATTATTCAGTTCCCGAAACGTCACTACATGTCTCCATGCTTCGACAGTTGCATACATCAGTACATGTATCGAGTTTCTTTTGTCAAAAACCTAAATTTGTCCTATATAGGATACAATCATTTTATCATGAGACAGTGAATGGTGAACTTTTCTTCAAGTGTTCTGGCAACAAATGTAATAACTTATCAATTTTTCGTGTAAAATAAAATACACATGAATTCAATGGATCACAATGAAACATAACATGCCAGCGATGTCCCACAAAACTTTCATTCAAAGGTCTTTTTTAGTAATGTTTTCTTAGGGCACAACTGCAGCTCCTAGTCTCTGACCATACAGGGCGTATGGAGAATAGTAGGGTCCTACAGGTGCGAAGTTCTGTGGGGTGGGCGGGGTGGCACCTACTCCAGAGAGAGGGGACTTGTAAGGGTGGTACCTGCTGGCTCCAAGGAGGGACCCCACCGGACTCAGGCTGGTGGGATAGTTCCTTCTCAACGAGTTCGGACTGAGGGGAGCGGGGGCTGCAAGGTGGGGGTAGGCTGCCAGCGCTGATGGCAAGCCCAGACCAGCGTAGGACGCTGCTATAGAGGACATATCCAGGGACGAGGAGTGGCTCCGCATGTGCTGCACGAGTTCCTCGGACGTGGAATATCGCTTGCCACAATAGTCATTGCCAGAGATAAAGGTGCATGCATACGGGAGTCCTTGTCTATGTGCAGCAGCTAGCGCGCTGTGAGGGTACAGGGAGTGAAGGGAAGACAGGGCAGACATGCTGGATGACAGGGAGGCAGATGATGCTGAGAGGGGAGGCAGTAGCATGGAGGAACCCGGGACGCCTGGGAGACCACCCAGAGCTGACAGGCTGGTCAGTGTCTTCTCGTGGGCGCACTGGGGACATCCGGGCGCTGTACAGTTGGAGGACAAGTGAGAGTTCTGAAGAGTTTGCTGACAGTATGTGCAAAAAGGGTCTCTACACACAGGGACTAAGGTGGTGGCGCCGGACGGTGTTCTTACTTGAGCGTATGTCACATAGGGCGAGATGCCACCGGGAGTGGCGCCAGCTGCCGCGGCTTTCAGAGCGGAGGACTGGGCAGCTGCAGCAGCTGAATACGTGGACAGACTGGAGTGGGCTGCAGCTAGTGCACTGTGGAAACCGGGTGAGGCTGGGTCGAGTCCATGGCCCATCAGGGCAAGTGGATTAGAGAAGAGGTGGGCTGCGGGCGGGAGGCCTCCTAGAGGATGTGTAGCTGAGGGTTTGATGGCACTGCTAGAAATGCTAGTGGTGGAAGGAGTGTACATCACAGGTGTGTTTCCAGAGCTGGAAGGTTTACTGAAGGATGGGGACGGTGCGGTTGTGTGTGAGGAGGGTGCACTGGAGGCAGGAGAGTCTCTATGTCTGTGAGAGTGATGAGAGTGGTGGGAGGAAGATGATGAGGAGTGTGATGAAGTCACAGCATGGGCATCACTGGGCTCAGACTTCCCTGTGCTGCCTCTGGAGCTGGATCTCTGAGAGATGGAGCCTGTCCCAGCAGACAATGGTATGGAGGACGGGCAGGAGGATGGCACGCTGGCACCTACAGGGCCGGAGGGGGATGAGGACTTTGGCTCACTGCCTGGAGTGTTGGCAGCTTTCTCACTACTGCTGCTGGAGATGGGGACAAGGGGGGGGATTTCCTTGGGGGGGAAAGTCCTGAAGGACGGCTTCGAGTCACGACCAGAGTCCTTGCTGGGGCCCTGGGAGCCAGGGCGCTTTGAGGATTCAGAATCATAAGACTTATCACTTGATGGTTTGTCGTTGCTGTTGTTGTCTTTCTTCTCCAATGGAGGGATGATAGACTTGGACGGGGATGTGTCTTTTCCAATGGCACTGCAAGTCTGGGCCAACAGTGCGAGTGGGCTCTTTTTGGCATCAAGCTGAGAACACAGGAGACACAAGGCATTAGTGATGCATCACAGACTCGGCGTTTTACTCTTTCGAGTATCAGTCCTGGGGGCTTGAGGGATAACAGCATTTAACACTGTTAGATTATGTTCTTTAGGCCAACGTAGAGCATCAATGAACGCTAGAAAGGACACAAAAGAAGGCCTACTTGTCTGAACATTGTACTATCTATGTCGAGCTAACATGATTGACAGGACAAATGTCACCACAAACAATACAAGACACATACAGTCGATACAGATACAACTTCATAAGAATAGAAAAGTACAACTGTATTAAGAAGGCAATTTCAGGAAATCGATTTTGAACAAGAACAGCCTATGAACTTGTGTGTATAAAAGTACACAGATGTATGCGGCGGCGGATGTCATTATTTTTTGTAAGGGAAATGTAACCTCTCCTGCTGGAAAAGAAGAAATCAATACACTGAGCATCCGGAGACTGCCCCTGGACCCAGTGAGAATTTGCCTCATCGATCCATCCCAGCCAGTCTGGGCGCTCGGTGGGATGACAAAGGCCACAGTTACGACAGCACTTACTACTACAGTGGCTACACAAACAAAAACAAGGGAGGGGCCTTGGCTATTGTGATCTTTGGGCGTGTGGCTCTGTGAAGGCCCACCTTACTCGATCTCACTCTTACATGACTATGGTCCATGGTAGACTTTGGAAGATACCATTTAGACAGGAGCAAATCTAGTAGTAAAGAAAAAAAACCCAACAATGTCTATTTTCCTTGTATTGTTTGCTAGCCTATGTGTATACAAGTATATATATTGAGCTTCGAGTAGGGCCTATTTATAGGACGAGAATGGGTCCTGTCAAAACGTTCACAAAGCTAAAAACTTCGTATTATTATATACAAAGCGATAGAGTTCAGACATAGAAGAAAGTATGGGAGAGCAGAAAGGTTGTCCATTGGGAAGTAGAGTTAGGACAATAGCGCTTTCAGTCAGTGAGGGATCAGAGACAAGACTCGGTCGATCGTCGAGGCTACTGAGCGAGTGGCGACAATCGGGGCCCTTGACCCGATCTGACGGCTTGCGTTTCCGTTTACTTCGCTATAGAGAAACATAGACAGCTCAACACGTCTTTTCGATACAATACTAGGCCTAAATTCTCTGAGATTCAGTATACACGTATTCTTATAAACAGAGACTGGGTTAAGTTGGGTTTTCAAAATTCTTTTTTTTCTATTATCCTTCAATGTTGTCGAGCTGATCACCGTTGAGTAAAAAAAACATTTGACAAACATGCTTTCAAAAGGCTTGTTTTGAGATTCTATATAATCTAGATCTATGTTTCTTGAATGCTTAAACTTGAAGCAGCATTAGTAGGTAGGCCTACATTCAAAATGCTAATATTAGTAACTAATAATATAGAGATAATAGAGATTATCCACGGCACTGAGGACTGAGGAGGAATGGAATACACATGGTATTTTTGTCCGGAGTAAACCTCGATTTTTTTTTACTTGGAGAATGATTTTGACTGGAAGGCAACAAACACTTTCAAACAAAAGGTTCGTAAAACCCAAGACTTACCGTGGTGGGTAAAGGCTGTAGGTAATCCGGGTTGAGGTACTGACTAACTCCGGTGGTCAACATGGTCAGTCCGGTCGATGTGGACGTCATTTCGAATGGTCACTCGGTTACTCAAAGCTGAATTGGGCGAGGAAACACAAGTCACACTAAATTTTCGCTGAAAAAAGTGTTGTTCCCATGGATGATGTTCAGTTTCCGAAGAAAGAATAAAATCCACAATGTGCGTGTTTTACTCCAGATGAGAAAAGAGCAAGTACAAATCCGCTGGCTTTCAGTGTTGGTTGAACTGAAGGCTTTTACTCCACAATTGCAAAGAAGCAAACAACAACACTATGGTTTCAATACAAAGTGATGGTATCCGATTGAGAAGAATGAATGTAGTGGGCAGTAGTCACAACTGTTCGGGTCTAAGTGAAGAGCGCAACTAACCAAAGTGAGAAGCGCAAGGAGATTTTGTGACGATGCGTGTTTTCCGACGTAGCTCCCGGGGATGCGTGAAGTGATGACTGCAAGACGCAATGAACAAGCTCTCTCGCCAACTGTCAATCAAACTGTACGCCTCTCGCTCGCCGCAGTGCAAGCCGCGGTGAATAGAGCCACCCTCGTCGACAACACGAATAACACGGCCCGACAACACAATGGGATTTTCCCAGGGAGAGCGAAAACGGCGTTTTCCGTCCTAGCCAATGGAATGGCAAATTAGCACCGTGCGCGGCCAGCCATTGGGCGGCGGACCGCGCGCGCGACGTGGCGGGGCAGTAAACACACACAGTCCTGATTGACATCTGCCGCACGGGCGTTGGGCCAATGAGAAGGCGACAATGTAATTATCTGGCAGTCATCCAACCGTCACCTTTCGCCTCAGCAATCAATCATCCTGACGGGAGGGCTGTCAATCAGGCTTGATTTATACTGCTGAGCGCCTGCTAATGTATACCTTGCGAAGAGGCGAATGGTTGACGGGAGAACAGTGCGAGCCTGTAAAGAGACTTTATTTACAACGTCATTTCAAACCGACAACCCGTCAAGCGACTTTAAATCACTTACAGTGTTCTTGATGCCCTTCTTTTAGTTGATCTTGATACTCAGTTCTTTTAGGAGTGGGGGATCGAGGGGGAAAGACAGGCTGGGAGGGGGAAAGAGGGGGAGGGGGGAGGGCGCTCGGTTACCCGCACTGTCAGTTTAAGATGAATCTCTTTTCAACGATCATTCAGAGTTAAAGATGTGAGGTGAGACAAGAGTGGGTGGGGTGCACTAGCTGAGGAGGAGAGGGGGAGGTACAAGGGGGCGGATGGGTTGGTGGGATGCTTTGATGTCTTGAAATTAATTAGATCCAGATCTCTATTACTTCTATGAATTAAAAGAAGGCCGATACAGTATCTCTAGCTCCCCCCACCCCTCCCTCTCATTCTTAAAAGTATATTCAATTATCTACATTGTCATTGAGCTCTCCCCCCCCTCTCTCTCTCTCTCTCTCTC
>JAUELK010290318.1:0-14681 GCA_031471215.1 Gastropteron pacificum | reverse complement strand
CGTCTGGGTTTCATGAATCAAGGTAACACGGTATTATTAAGAGCATCTCTATGAGGTAACACGAGATGAGATTATTTTCGGTGTTAAATAGCGGAAAAGTGGAAGCTATGTCAACTACGTTTTTGCTAATTTTCGGGTCCGTTTTTTTTTGTTTTTTTGCCGGCCGGCTCGAAATCGGAACTCGCGGCCGGCCGAAAAAATGACCAGAGCCTGAAATAGACGGTCGGCCGGACCAGACCAAAAAAGCCGGCACTTTCCAGATTGGCCGGATTTCCTGCTAAAGCCGGCAGTCTGACAACCCTGTTTAACACTTATTAACCAACCGGGGTCAACCAATTGCCTAGAATATGAGGCACGGGATAAAACAAAATTGTTAAAATCAATTGTGATCTGGTTGCCCTTGACAGCCATTTAGTGCCTCCAAATGAATTTGTTTCACAATCAGTAAAAGAAAAAGCAAAGAGCAGGGTAGTTGTGGGAAGAGCGAGAGAGCAATCAGCAAAACATCAGAGTATTCTGAGAGCAAAGCAGCTTTTGTGGTTGGTTCAACACTGGAACGTATTGAGAGAGTTGATATTTGTTTCCTACATAAACAATGAACTTGATGAGATGAAGCTGACTTTGTGAGCTGACTGAGCAAGTGTACAAAGTGCCATACTGACCTTTGTGCAGAACAGCATTGGCAGGCTTGTTGCCTCCCAGAGATTCCTTGCTCAGGTGTTGGTGGCTTTCTGCCAGACACTCCAGCTCAGAGAACCTGAAATGTACGACACAACTTGGTTACAACTATGATACCACTAGAGATCATAGATAATAGCAGTTGTATTGTCAGAACAATTTACCCTGCATAGGAATAGTTTCACACTTTCTTCCTTATTTTTGTATTCTTCCTTCTCGTCTGTTTTTCTTCTCCTTTGTCTCCTCATTCTTCTTTTCCCCCATCCACTTCTTTTTCTTGCTTTCCTCCTCCTCCACCTTTTTCCTATTTTTCGGTCTCCTTATTCTTCTTTTCCCCCATCTACTTCTTTTTCTTCATCCTCCTCATTCAGTCTTCGCATCTGACACAAACACCAAAGTTCCTCCTCACCTGGCGTTGAGAGCCATGGCAGGGTGTGCATGGTCCTGGGTGAGGTTCAGGTAGGCAGCACGACGAAGCTGTTCCTCTATCACCAGAGCTTGCTCCAACAACTGGTGGAGGGGGAGGGAAAAACAAACATACACAGGTTAGGTTAGTCCTATACACCACTAAGCACCACAATTTGTCACAGCTGTTCCTCTATCACCAGAGCTTGCTCCAACAACTGAACTAAAGAAGATCAGCCAGAATCAAGTTCGCTGGAGATGCCTCGTTGTGGCCCTTTGTTTCATGAGGAATCAAGAGGCAAAAGTCTAGTACGTCAAGTCTATATCTATAGTCATGTACACCACTAAAGACCAAATCTTGGCCAAGCCCCACCAGTTTACACCAGAAACTAGAAGGATCTACTTACAGAAAACACTTAAAGAAAAAACTTGAGTACCTGTCATTGAGAAACGAAGAATAGTTGTGTGCCGGAAAAGAAGGAAAATAAACTTTCTGAGGTTTCATTTGTTTCTTATACTCTTTAAGCCACTTTATAAAGATTTCAATTGTCTTTCTTGGTTATTTTGTATTTGATGAATTTGTTCAATGTTTCAACCTGGAACAACAACTTTGAGAGGCCATGGCTCGGAATTGCAAAGTGCGTGTCCTTCCAGGCAGTCACACAATTACTTCATGAACAACATGTAAATGAAAGTGTTGACTGGTACAATAACTACTTTAAGTTGACACAAATACAAAATCAGAGCTCATAACACAATAAAAGATGACACTATCATTAGCAATTGGCAGGAAACACAGGACCTATAGAGAAGGAGAGCCTCACCTTAAACCTCCTGGCCAAGAACTTGTTCTTGATCTCCAAGAAGTTGCCTTTGCCCTGCTCTGAGATGAAGGGTTCGTTGATGATCTGGAAGCGGATGTCATTCTGGATGTCCTGCCACCTGCCGTAGCCATGGCTGCACGCACGGTTAAGGAACTCAACAATGACAGAATAACAATTAGCTTGTTGATTGTGGTCGCTTACAAGGAAGAAGAAGAACTCGAAAGTCAAGTAAACTGATTTTTTTTTATTTTAAATTTACAACCCTTGCGACACATTGTTATCATATAAAAGACGGGACCTACGTTTTATTTTAACGTCCGTCTAAAAAAGGATAGGGGTGGACAGCCATGAAAACTGCTCACACAACCCAATGTACAGAATGCCCTCATCAGGATTCGAACCTGGGTCACCTGCTCACGAACCCAACATGTTAACCATTTACATCCCTGAAAGTAAACAGAGAGCATGCTGCATAATTATTTCATTATGTATAAACACATACATTTATCAATTGAGTCTGATGAAAAAAAGACTGAAACACTATGGCCCAGTTTCAATTACAAATAAACACATATTCAGTAGAGTCCAACCACAAAAAAAGGATACGTAATAATTCCAGCCAGGAGCCAGTAGTCATGTCTGCGATGCCAGACCTCGTGTTCTCGGCTCTTCACCAAGGCCCTCTGTTCGTTGGACCACAGCGTGTGCAGCTCTGTGAAACCACCGTCGGCAATATTGAACATGAACTTTTGGAACAGCTCATCCTGTTTCTTATCCTCCGGCTTCTCCTCCTCTTCCTCCCCTTCCTTCTTCTCCTTGCCTTCCTCTTTGGTCTTGGCGTCTCCTCCCTCTTTCTTGTCCTCCTCTTTGGCGGCATCGTCTTTCTTCTCCTTCTCCTCTCCGTTCTCAGTCTTCTCGGTCCCCTCCTCCTTCTTCTCCTCCTCCTCCTTACCCTCCTCTTTTTTGGTCCCTTCCTCCTCCTTCTCTTCTTCCTTTTCGGGTTTCTTGCTGTCCTCTCCATTCTCAACAGGTTTCTCATCTGAAGGAAAGAAAGAAAGAAAAATTATACTTTAATACTTTCAACCATTTTCATCAATCAACAATTTTGTGCTAAGTCGCAATTGGTGAGCCTTTTAATATTCAAAACAATGAGAGACTCGGACCAACTGATAGCTGAAAGTGATCAAATTCATGGCTGTATAACGTAGTGAAAGAGTAACAGCAACTACCTCTGGGTATACATTTCTAAAGAATAAGATAAAAAAAGCAAATATGGAGGGAATTCATTTTTTTGAATAATTTCGACAAAGTAATGAAAGTTCTGAAGCCTGCACACAAGGATGATGCCATACAACAGTAATCTCACCTAACGAAAGTCTTCATTAACTTCTACGTTTTTAAACATTTTGTTCTGCAAATTAGTACTTTACAATGGGTCTCAGTGGTAAAAAGATATCCTGCATCATGTTATCATTACTGTAATCATCATCATTTTCTCTTACCTTTCTCTGGTGTATCTGTCTCCATCTTTTCTTCCCCAGACTGAGAGGCCTCCTGAGGTTTGTCTTCTTCTTTCTTCTCCTCCTCACCTCCCTCTTTCTTCTCCGAGTCCTCTTTCTTCTCCGAGTCCTCTTTCTTCTCCGAGTCCTCTGTCTTCTCTGAGCCCTCTGTCTTCTCCGGGTCCTCTGTCTTCTCCTTCTCTCCATCCACCTCCATGGCGTCCTCAGCTTTCTTCTCAGGGTCTGACGGCTTGTCTGTACCCTCTGCCTTGGCTGCATCACCCTAAATTGAACGATGACAAATGATTTTCTTATTAGAGCAAGCACATTCTGAGCTTTGCCTATACCTCTTCTGTAGGCACGTAGGAGATGTTACTTCAGTTTGAAATAGATAAAGCAGTCTGACAGCTTTTTTGTATTGTCTGCCTTGGCCGGATCACCCTAGATTGAACAATGGTAAATCAATTTTTGTAACACGAAACATACTGTTAGCTTTTCCTATACTTAAAGAGATGGCTTTCCTTCATTTAAAATAGAGCTTAGATTACTTGTTGTCATCCAAAGCCAATGAGTTCTTCACTCTTATCGGCCAATGCAAGTCTTATAAAAGATGCTGTCTTTTCCAGTTGTTCCAAGGCACAATATAAAGTGCCATGGATGGAAGGTCTGTCTGTCTGAGATTACTTAAAAATTTGTGAAACATGCTTGGGTTTTCAGTATTACATGAATATTGTTTACAATAATAATTTTTTAGACAGCGACTGTATTATTTACTGCACATTGACAAACATCAAATTCATGCTACTCACTCTGGACCTGTATCATCCTCATTATAATAATAATCCTCCATATCAATATTATTGTATTTTAACTCATGTTCCCCTTCCAATCGATTTTCTCCAAACCAAACAAGACTGACCTCCTCCTTCTCTTTCTTCTTCTTCTCCTTCTCTTCGGCTGCTTCCTTCTTGTCTTTCTTCTTGGCCTCCTTCTCTGCCTTCTCTGCCTCAGCCTCTGTCTTCAGCTTCTCTATAGCCTCGCCTGCCTTGATGTAAGGCATGCTGTGGGTGCCGTTGATCAACTCAAACTCCTGGACCTAAGGAGAAACAAAGAGAAAGAAAATCTCAAAACACATAATGATAATAGTAATACAAATAAAGACAACAATAACAGTCATAAAAATAATGAATTTACACAGTGCCAGACTCCACCAGGAGTGCTATTTGACGGAGTCACAAAGTTTTTAAACAGAACAATTCCCCACATGTCACACTTCGCCCAGGCACACACATTCCATCCACACTCCAAAACAATGTGTACATTACTGGAAAGCACTTCTAAAGAGCAGTATGGAGGAGTCAAGGTTCAAACGACAAAGGTTCTGGGGGGGTGAATGTATTTGGTTTAGACATCATTTTATTGATCCCTGCAAATGGTAAAACTCATGTCAGTGTACATGGCAGAAAAGATGAACAAGTATGTACGATTGGTAATAACAACTACCTGAATGAAATTATCAGATAAGATTCTCCCCTTCTTCCTGACCAAGGACATGATGCCAATACGTGTCAGCACGTGTTGCCTCGACAGGCCCTCCTTGGCCACTCTGTCAGCGAAAGTTTCGGCATTATCTGCCCCCCCCCCCCCGTATTCTTGACCCAATAAGAGGAGTAAAATTGTAAATGATAAGAATCTCACCTTCTTTCGGACCAGGGACATGATGCCAATACGTGTCAGTACGTGCTGCCTGGACAGGCCCTCTCTAGGCACTCCGTCAGCGAAGGTTTCGGCATTATCTGCCCCCGGCTCACACAGATGTCGCATGAACAAGGACACATAGGCGCGGAACACTTTCTCCGACTTGCCTCTCAAATCACGCACCAACCTGGGGGCCGAGGGGAAGAGCAATAGCCTGCATATTCTATAATAGTTGCCAGTAGAAGGAGGATACGCACAAGAATGCATTGAATAGCAACAGCGGTATCAATCTTTCTAGTGCTATCATTAGTATCAATCATTCTAGTGCTGTCATTAGTATCAATCTTTCTAGTGCTATCATTAGTATCAATCTTTCTAGTGCTATCATTAGTATCAATCTTTCTAGTGCTATCATTAGTATCAATCTTTCTAGTGCTATCATTAGTGATGATAGTATCAGTAATACTGATAACAATTTATACACTCTTCGTGAGATTATAAAACCTAGTTTAATGAGCGTTTACAATACATGGGAAGGCTGCTATATATAAATGAACATTTATTATCATTATTTTTATTTTTGTTATAATGATGAAACAATTATGACAATTTGCAGATCTGATACAGGCTTATTTAGCCATGGAAAATGGTGTATAAATGCACCAAACTTCAAATTGAGGCACACAAAACCATAGTCTTCCAAGACTGAAGGTAGCCAGTCAAACAAATAATGATCATGACCATCACCATTACTTTTCTTCTAATAAAAAAGTAGACAAAGAAGCTGTAGGTGTTTCATGCAAGCACACATACCACTGTGAGTTGAAGGCATCCTGGGGAGGCATTCCCCACCGCATCACGGCATTCAGGAAAGCTTTCCTCTGACGTGCATTGAACCCAAGCACCTGGGGATGGGGGGAAGAAAACATACAGAAAATCAGACACAGTTCAACACAAATGCTACGACCTGTTGTAATAGAAATAGCCAATTCATATAGCGCCTTTTTTCGCTCTACAGCAAGCTCAAAGTGCTTTACAGCATATTATGACCATTAGCAGACCTGTTTCATTCCAAAGCCATCTCAACCAAGTCAAGTAAAGTGCACCGATTGATGGGCCTGAGAACGATTTATAAAAATCAACAACAATCAATGTCCTCACTATGGTCTCATTTTCTAAAATAAATAAGATAAAATAAAGAAACAGCCAATAGAACGAAACAAAAAGTACAAACTTGAAGAAATAAAAAGGAAAATATTATCTGTTGCCTTTAGAGGTAGCATGCACATGTATAGTTAAGCCATAGAACAAAGTTATGAATAAAGGACACTGTATCTTTATGAATGAAAACTACAGTGTAACGATCTCTTTAGTAATATAAACAGATGCAATGTATGGCTAGGCCTTTAGACAAAAGCAAATATCTGTTTGCCACGTCCCTTTTTTAGCCACAATATTGATGTTCTTCAAGGAGACTTGCCCTCACTATAGTCGTCTTGACAGTGAAAGTTTTTTGAGCTCCTCGAAGGTATTGTATGATTCTGATATTGAAAGACTTTACAGAAACACGACTATACTATAGCATGGCGACAAAAAAAGATAATGAAAGAGGCTAAAGAAAGACAGGACTGGTATGTGAAATGAGTTTTAAGGAAAAGAATTTTGCAAGGACAAAAGAAAGCGTATTTAGAAGAGATGAGATAATACACCAATAGTGCGGGCAGCCAACATTCGAGAGAGTGATGCTCTACAGTGAGTGAGTGAGTGAGTGAGGCGATACAACTTTTTCAGATAGTGAAAGAGGTTGAGAACAGAGAGAGTCAGAGAGATAGATAATGGTAAAAGAGGCTGAAGACAGATAGATAGCCAACTGATTGACAGCGACAGCCAGACGTAGAAATAAGATTAGATTCAAGAGGCGGACAGAGACAGATAGATGGAGAGAGAGAGAGATGAAAAGATGAGAATAGAGGACAATCAATGATTGTTTCTGATGATTTTTTGACTAGCTTACCTCAATCTGTCCATTGACTCTAGCCAACAGTGGAGGTAGTGGGCGATCCTTCTCATTCCTCTTCCTGCTGCGAGCTGATACACAAACACACACAGAGATAGACACAATGAAGAGATTGAGCACTATACTATTTACTCATCATTCAGTATGATAATACATTTAGAAAGTGCTCTACCTTATTATCATTGAGTACTCAGACTTGAATGTTTAAGAACTGAATCACTACATGTAAACAGTAGTAAATAGAAAAAATGAAGTGAAACAAGAAAAGCATGAAGTGTAGCAAGAAAAGAATTAACCTTCAAGTATAACAGAAGAAGATTCACACACTATCAAATGTGCCATTGAAAAGCTTGTAAATCACTGTAAGAGAACCTGATCTCACTGAAAGAAAAAAATGAATCACAATGTAAATATATGCGATTCGAAAATCCTTCACAGGACAGGACTGCTAATCTTCATCACATTAGTATCATACTTACTGGCAGTGGTCTGGCCTTCTTGCTTGTCATCAAAGTCATCATCATCTTCTTCGTTGACTGAAAAAGGACAAATTAAACATGAGTAAAGTTGTCTGTTGTGACAGTATAATAATATAATCCAATAACTGAATTGTCTTATGATAAAGCAATCTCAGACAGTATGATGAATCTTTGAGATATGATTGGAAAAATAAGGGCAATGTTGTCAAGCATGATGATTCATTAGTGAGAAAAAAAGCTTATATAACTTATTGAAGCTACCTCTTATACTTATCAATGAGAGAGTAAAAACATTTTTTTTAAACTTTGTCTACATTCTTAAAACTAGTAGTTGTACATGAATATCACGTCTTAGGAGTCAAGAGGCACAAGTCAAACAAATCAAATCATATTTATTTAGGCGAGTGAATGTCAAAGACACAAATGGGAGATCATGAAAATTGTAGGCATCTTTGATTTTGGGTCTGGAAGCAATCGTGTGGAATGTTTTGCTGTGATGAATGTCATTTCTCTTTGATTGGTACCCTGAAAATTCAGCTTGCATAGAGCAGGGGGAAAGCGCTATATAAAATATTATTTCATCATTATAAAAATCTCAGAATGATGATTGCTATCAGGCACAAAGTATGAGCTATTCGCTTTTGAAGTGGTGTAATAGACCCACAGAGCCATGGCAGCCTGGCTTTGGAGGGCCTTCAAATCGGCTTTTATTATAAAACTGGCCTCTTGTTCATGCAATTGTGCAAGTTCACAAGACCCCTCCTGAAGTGTTCCTATCTGTGGAATGTCTTCATTTCCTGCCTCACCTTGACTGAAGTCTGAGTCGTAGTCTGAGAGGTTTTCCTTCCAGTGCTCCTCATCGTGGCCGTTCATAGCGTCGTTGTAGTTGACCTGTTTGCGGATACGCTTGCCCTTGCCCAGGGTACGTGCCAGGTCCTCTTGTTGCTGCTCGTAGTGATGCCTCAACAACTTCTCCCAGTAGGCTGGGTCAGCGTGTTCGGCCTCTTGTTTGAGAACTTCGGTCTCAGGCTCCTCCTTGGAAACATACAACATATTGGTATTCATGGTTTTGAAATGCATTTTTAAATATTTAAAAAATGGCTTTACCAATCCATGAACATGGAAATGTTGGTTTGATGTATATGGACACAACAAAGTGGCATTGATTTCAACAACATCAAAATCTTTGAAATGAAGAAATAATATAGCCATTTACAAGCAAGTTCAAGTAGCTTTATGCTCAAGCTTTCAGACACAGAGAAAGTTTTAAAAAACGGTACAGAGGATTCTTGTCACTGCAATGCACAATTGCATGAACAAGGGGCCATTTACAAAGCCCCCCAGTCACAGGTTGCAGAGCTAGACTGCTATGGCTCTGTACGGTAGGTCTACAACTATAAGACTACTTGAGTGAATAACTCACAACTTGTGCATGATTGCAACAACAACCACAACAACAAAGTTCACCACAAGTAAAAGATAGGTTTTATGATCTCACCTCCTCCTCTCCCTCCTTGATGGTGTAGTTGGCCACCTTGAAAGAGCTGAGGTATTCGTTCATGGCCATCTCCTTCTCCTCCTGGCCCGCCTGGGTGCGGTCCAACAGCTTACGCACTGACTCAATGTCATACACAATGCGGTCCTCAGAGCCTGTGCGGTTGTAGAGAAGAGAATGTCATCAAGTATGAATATCTTTTCACCCCTAATTAGATTAACTTGCCTTGATGTTATCAGCTGACTTATTCCTGATGCCAACATGTAGACATACAGTGAGTGGCTATAGACCAGAGCCTTTCATGAGGGGGAATAAAACTAGTGTGAGCTACCTATATTCCAGGGAAATCATTATCATGACTATCATTCCCACCAATTAATGCCAAAATGGGCGCTCGGTGTGTCCCTACCTTCTTTCCCTTCATTGTCGTCTTTGAAGAGTTCCTCTGTGCCAAACTTGAGGATGTCATCCAGCTCCTTCTTGCTCATGGCTCCGCCCTTGTTGCCGAGGCCTGGCCGGACCACCAGATGGGTCAGCATCATCTTACGTTTGGCCACCTGGGTGATCCGCTCCTCCACAGAGTTGCGTGTGACGAACCGATAGATCATCACCTTGTTGGCCTGGCCGATACGATGGGCTCTGCTGAAAGCCTGGTGGATGGAAAGGTGATAAGAGAGATAAGTTTTTAATCAAATCTTTCCATTTCAGTAGGTTTTTTACATTAAATTCATCAACTTTCTGTATGTTTTTCACCTTGTGATGTGACATACACATAGTTCAGTCTATGCATGATTGACCCATTTTGTGATCTAAAGATATGACCTCTCAAAGTCGATAACTGTTTTTCCATGTTGACATTCACAAATTATTTTTACAAAATAATTTTTCAATAGAGATAATTGAAATCTGTAAAAAGTAGATCCTGTAGTTTCAGAAACAAAACCTAACAACAAAAATCAATTTTTTACTTCTTTTCCGTCCTATTCCCAGGCAGGCACACAATAGTTGCCGGGGTGTTTAGTGAGACGTCTCTTACCTGAATGTCATTGTGTGGGTTCCAGTCTGAGTCGTAGATGATGACAGTGTCGGCTGTGGCCAAGTTGATGCCCAGACCACCAGCCCTGGTAGACAGCAGGAAGCAGAACGCAGGAGCTTCTTTGGCTGAGGAAATACAATTATAGTAATACAGATTAATAATAGTCTATACTAATACTATTAATAATTTTTAAAAATAATAAAGAGTATTTATGCAGTGCCCATCTGACATACTATTCATGCAGCGATGAAAGCACTGGAGAGTCGGAAAAACTGAAACTCATTTTGTTAAAAAGTGACCATGCCTGAAAGATGGAAAATGGGTCAATGTTTTCCGCACAAGAATTTACTGCTGCTTCAATACCAGACAATATTTCACTGCCAGGTTTCAAAACCAGACTTCCAGCACAGCCAGACAACTTTCACCCCTGTGTTCATGTGATTTTGCTGTTGATTATGGTTTATAACTATTATTATTTAGGGTGAGCACTCACAGTTGAATCTGTCAATAGCATCCTGTCTCATGGAGCCGGTGACTCCACCATCAATCCTCTCGTAGCGGTAGTTCTCTGCTTCCAGGAAGTCTTCCAGCAAGTCCAACATCTTGGTCATCTGGAGGCACACATACATACAGTCAATAATGGAAGAACGCAGAGAACTCAATAACCAGCAGACGTAAGATTATGAACATTTACACACAGATTCGTTGCATTGGGATGGCTTGCGTTTTCTCCTCGACCATCAATGTCTGTTTTTTTAGTGAGCGCAGGCGTGTGTGTGTGTACTTGTGTATGCATGCGTGTGGGAGGATGAGTACCCTGTGGTCAGTAGACTGAAACTCTTTCAACATCTTACTCAGCAGCTCCAATTGTCTGTCTGTGTCTGTGTGTGCGTGTGTATGTGTATGCGTACGTATGTGACGTGTGACCTACCTGTGAGAAGATGAGCACCCTGTGTCCAGTAGTCTGCAACTCTCTCATCATCTTGCAGAGCAATTCCAATTTGCCACATGCCTTGATCAGGGCACTGCCTTCAAAGGCATTGTTGGGAGCTCTCGGAGCTTCCTGGAGACGGAGAAAATGTTTTGTGTGTTAGTTTCACACCCCTAGCTAGACATTCTAGATCATATCAGAGATGGCACCTACGTTTTAACGCCTGTCTCCAATAGGAGGGGAGTGGAGAGCCATGAAAACTACCCATGCGACACACTTTCAGAATGCCCTAATCGGGATTCGAAACCTGGGTTGCCCGCTTGGAGACCAAACGAGTTAACCAATCGGTCACTGTGTGGCTCTAGACAGAGTGATAATCATAGCATCTTACAACACTAAGAACACATTTCTCAGTGTGTTTCAAAAAATATAATATGATAGAAAAGGAGTTTAAACTTGCATGGGCATGGGGAATTCAAATTGGTTGAAAAAGAGTAGTATTTATTTTTTCACATATGAAAACCCCAAATCCTGTAGTCGTAAAATGTAAAAATGTTCCATTTAAAAACGATGCTGATCTGTGAAAAAATCGAAAACAAATATATCTGTACAGTACAGGAATAATCAGGGATGTGATTGGCCCTTTACTAAATAAAGAGGAAAATAATTGTGAACACGAAAGAGACAAAAAAAACCATCAACAGTTGATGGTTCAGCATAGCAAGCAATGCATTAGCTCCTTTTCTTATCAAGGATCCGCGGAAAAATGACATTCCTCAAAACTATGCAAACTTATTCTTACAATGGCAGCCACAGGGAAGAGGTAAGGGTGGTTGCAGCATTTCTTCAAGTCCATCATGATGTTCAATAGGGAGGTCTGGTTGCTGCCACCTTTCACATTCAGGGCGTCGTAGTTGCGAGCCAGAATGTACTTGTAGTATTTCCTGCAGGATGACAAAGACAGATTTTGTCAATTTGTTACAGAAATATGACTTTTATAGATGGTTTAGGTTAATACCGAATGACAAAATAAAAAGATAGAAGAAATTGAATGACACAAAAATGAATGTGAAACCTAACAGCTGTAACACAAAACAAGGACAGATACATTGACCAAAGCATCAAGTCATAAAGACTGTATATAAACCAAATCCGTTGACCTCAAATGATAATGAATACCTCAATCTAAAAAAAAAAGAAGAACAGAAGAGCTTGACAAAATCAATCCGATAAACATAAAACAAAGTTGTTAATCGCATGTATCAGATCTACCCGCCAACTAAACTTACTTCTGCAGAGGTGAGAGCTCCACTCTGATGATGAACTCAGACTTGGAAGGCATCCCCTTCAGCACGTCGGCCTTCAGTCTTCTCAACAGGTGAGGCCCCAGCATGTCATGTAGCTTCTTCACTTGGTCCTCTTTGCCGATGTCTGCAAACTCGTCCAGGAAGCCTTGCAAGTCACTGGAAGGAGAGGAAGTAAGTCCAATGGTTAGGTTTACAAGATGGAATTTGAACACTTGTGAAAGCTATTTTCACTTCAACAAAAGCAAAAAATACAGATCATTTCTTGTAGAGTGTGTACTTCCAACTACAGACCAGCAAGACCAGCTGAGGAACACCTTCTACATGGCATTGGGCCAAAGAGCAATGACTCAAAGACTGCTGTGTTAAAAGCAGGCTGGGTTCATACAGGCAGCTGGAAAACAAATTCCATGACCTTTCCAAGACCTGACTTCCACGACCACGATGGAGCAAAATTTAGATACAAAGATTGACGCATATCAAGCAGAGCTGGTACGCTTCATCAGCGATTCTGTGGTTACATAAAAATAATGGATATCTGTAGAGAATGGCAACACAGAGCAATCAATTTTTAAAATTCCATGACTTTGGGCAGGTGTTCCCTGACTTTCAAAGAACACTGTTTTTCCCCCCGACTGCACGAACCCTGTAAAATAAATAAATAAACTGTACCTGAAGCCTTCAGGTGTGAGGAAGTTCAGCAGATGGAACAGTTCCTCCAGGTTGTTCTGTAAGGGGGTTCCAGTCAACAATAGCTTGTAGCCCAGCTTGTAGTTGGTCAGGATACGGAAAAACTGGGGAATGCATACAAGTGTAAGACAATCATGGTTGTGGATGAGAGATCAGGGATTACATTTCTGAACAGGGGTGTATATCAATAATAATGATGGTGAAAGCAGAGGAGAGTCTGAAACCCGGAAACTAAAACTTTGTTAAAGTTACCATGCCTAATTTATGGAAAATGGGTCAATATTTTCCCAATTTTCCACATTCTTCAAAACTGGATAATTCCGGAAAACATTTTTTCGGGAGTCTTGAAAAACGGATTTCCGGTCTTACCTTGGACTGGTTATTCTTGAGCCTGTGAGCTTCGTCCACCACCAGGACTGCCCACTCCATAGAGCCCAAGCAGGCTGTGTCGATGCTGACCAGTTCGTATGAGGTGAGAAGTACATGGAACTTGACACTGCAGCCTTGCTTCAGGCGGGAGGCTTTGGCGCCGCCTCGGATGGCATTGTCATCAAATGAGAACTCGTGCTCTCTGGGGACACAAGTAAAGGAGTATGATGGTTATCATGCTGGTCCGGAGGGGTCTTGTGATTACATTGCACAATTGCATGAACAAGGGGACAATATGAGGGCCCTCCAGTCCCAGGCTGCCATGGCTCTGTAGATCTATTTAGACCACTTGAAGAGTGAATAACTCATAACTTGTGTCTGTTCACAACAACATGGTTATGATGTGCTCTCGGATGAGTTTCTTTTCTCTCTCTGGCAAAAGTGATTTCCGAAAAGAAAAAAAACTAAATCAGAATGTACCTCCATGTTTACATGAGACAAAAAATACTTTGCTCAACTATACACTAAACCTTAACACTCTCTCTGTATCAGCCAGTCCTCTTGCAGGACATTGCCTCTTGGACTCTCCTGCGATACAACACTCTACCTTAAAACTATCATTAACAAAATATTTATGTCATGAAAAATGAACTTTCTCATACTAAGTACAGGTACAAAATTCTAGGAAAATCATGACAACAAATATCGCAGGTTAACTTTCAGTTCAGTGTAAACATTGTTTGTTTGATCTGATTGATCTTTTCTAATGACTATTTGAATGAGAAATATTTGAAACAACTTCAAACCAGTTGGTTACAATAGGCTTACTGGATGACTATGTGAAAAAGGGACTAGCAAATTGATTGTCTTACCTGATGACAGCCCTAGAGTCCTTGTCTCCGATGTAGGTGACCACATAGAGGTCTGGTGCCCACAGCTCAAATTCTCTCTCCCAGTTGATGATGGTGGACAGTGGGGCACTCACCAGGAATGGACCTTTACAGTGACCCTGATGGGATGCACAAAGAGACATTATACACATGAGGTATGATGCCTACATTCGCTCACGTAGCAAATCTTTTGGACTGACACTACAAAGAATCCCCAGGACAGTCTGAACAGAGGAAAATGGAGACAAATTGTTGCGTCAGAAGATCAAAATGTGAGCATGTTACTCCACTACTACACGAGCTACATTGGCTACCTGTGAGGGCTCGCTTGAACTACAAAGTTGCTGTCCTATGCCATAAATGCTT
>JAUELK010290207.1:0-14685 GCA_031471215.1 Gastropteron pacificum | reverse complement strand
TCGAGCAACGAATAGACAAAGACGGAAGTTCAAAGCAGGGCCCTTTCACGTTCACTATCTCATCTTATCTAGATCTACATTATGTGCTCATTGTATCTTTTGCAAGCGAAGCTGCAACGGGTCTTCTAGTGTATAATAAAGGAGTATAATAATACTAGATCTACCACATGTTGATGTTGGACTAAATCAACATAAACGAAACATCATAATGCGTGACAGTACAATATAAATCATTTACATAATGTTTGGACATGATGCTGGAAGACTTTAGTTCTCAATAAATGGACAAATTCTTGTGAACTTGTGTGCTTAGACTGGCAGAATTTCCTGCAGGTTGCTGGAACAAAAGATCTTTTAAATTCTTCTGTTCTTGCCTGTATGCTTATAAAATGTCCAGATCTTGTTGATATGACATATTCCTTACAAAGTGCATGGTCTTGATTTTGTGTAATAGCAATAGCCTTGTTCCATGAGAATTTGTCATATAATGCAGTAAAAGATGTTAAATCAGTATAAACAATTTTTTCGGAGCTTCAAATGAATTTTGGTATTTTTCTTCTCTCTGCTTTGGTAATACTTTCGCCCCAACATTAATACCAAGGTGGAAATATCTCAGTTTTCTAAGAAAAAACAATCTACTTTTGTGTTTCCTGAACAGGATGTTTAAATGTTCGTGCCAATTTAATTTGTAGTCTACAGTGAATCCCAAATACCTATATGAATATACAAAATCAACATGTTCATCTTCAATTGTTGTTGATTAAGCCATTGCTATTATTATGTCACTTGTTTGCATTTCAGAACTTGACCATACAATCAAGACTGAAGTCTGTAAATTCCTGTATGATGGTGGAAAGGGTCGCTACTGTCCTGTCGTAGATTTGGTAAAAGGAAGGAATAATGATAGACAGAAAAGTGGAATCAAAGCAAGCAAGAAGAAGCGGAAATCAGCAGAGGATCAAGCCAAAATTGATCAAGTGATGACAATGGAACATGATCTAGCTGATGGCAGTACCATCCCTCAGGGTACCAAATCTAGATCTTCTTACTTACTACATCTTTTAGAAATTCCTTGTGTATTATTTTCTTCACCATTGAATGGTCAGGGCCTACCGTATCTTTTAAATATTTGAAGTTTTTAAAACGAATGTTTTAACTTTGTCAAGTTCGTGTAAATTTTTTATCCTTTTTTGATCAATTTCCAAGCCCTTGATTGTTATTGAATCTGATTGCTATGTTTTTCTTGTGAATGTTGGTAATTATTTACTCATCATGATCATCTTTTTGTTTACCAGACCCCAAGTCAAGGTTTCAGTGTTGGGATCTAGCCAAGAGAGGGACTGTTGGAGAAACTATTCTTCATCTCTGTGTCTTGAATGCAACACAGCTCCATGCAGACCTTGCGAAGAGAATCATGGCGCATTTTCCTAACATGATCGATGATATCTACTCAGGGGAAGAATATTACGGTAAACTATAGAGGACATGTGAACCATCTCGATTTTAAAAATATCAGTCATGAGAATTAGACTCGGTGGATAAAGAAAAGCACATATCCATCTAAATACATTGTAGAAAAACATAAGATATACCTGTATAATAATATATAAATAATTAAAGATCTACCTCACAGATGTTTATACTTGTCCCTCATTAGGGATATACTTTCTATTGTAATTATAAGATACGTTCGCGAAGGGGGAAGAAGAAGGTATGTAATATTCATTTTATGAGTGAAAAACATGAATACACCAAGAGGATTATAAGGTGAACAATATAGAGATGTTTCAATATGAAAGATTTCACCTTGTTTTTTTGTCAGGTGAGACAATTCTTCACATTGCTATTGTGAATGAAGACCCGGCTATGGTCAAATTTCTGCTGGACAAAGGGGCAGATGTTCAGGCTAGAGCTTGTGGCAATTTCTTCACCCCGGATGACCAGAAGGATTCTAGAACAGATTCCCTGGACCATGAATGGGTGAACGTGTGCAGGGAGACCAATTACGAGGGGTGGGTGCAAGTGCCGGTGTTGCTCCAGATCATTTATAGCATGGTACTCATGATTTTATAAGGCCACTGAGATAGTGAAAAATTATTCTTAGTATTAAATTGTCTAAAAAAATCTGAAACATTTGATTACAGAAAGCTGCACCACATTGGCTCGTTTACAAGAATGCTGGATAATTTTACATAATTTACAGATTTGTCTTGTTTATACTATTCTCAACAGCAATTAGGATGAGCTAATAATACAAATTTAGCAGTTATAGGCCATCATTTAGATAAATTCTATCATTGTCTCTTTGTAAGAACTTACTTGAATATAATGAGCACCAGTCATTTTTTTGTGTAAATTGCATTAGATTGACTGACTAAATCAAATATATATCATTTTGTAGAAACTGATACGATTTTAACCCAAGATTTTTAGCAGATGAAGAGGATTGACTTTCTTGATTTGTTCCTCTGATAGCAACCTACCATGTGTTTAAAACAGTTAATTTAACTGTTCATGTCTCTTTGCAAAGTACACAATATTCTCAGTGAACAATCCTGTTTCATTCTTTGCTATTTTCTGTCATGTCCCCAGGAATGTCTATTGGGGTGACTTTGCCCTGAGTTTTGCTGCGTGTCTGGACCAGGAGGAATGTGTTCGATTACTGTTGGCCAAGGGTGCCGATCCAAACAAGCAAGATGCCAATGGCAACACTACCATGCACATGCTGGTTATCCATGACAATATTGTAAGTCGTTCTTATGTTGGCAATGATAGTAGTAGACCTACAAGAAAGAAATTAAACATAGATACAATTAACATTTCAGACTAAAGCTAACACAATGATTCAGTGTTATGAAATAGTCCTTCCTCTTTGTCTTCATCCTTCAATTCGTCCCTCCAGAAAGGTGTATGCAGGTGTGTCCCACCATGGTTGGTTCTTTCTGAGTGTATGCAGGTAGTGTGTCCCACCATGGTTGGTTGGTTGTGAATGTATGCAGAACATTGTGAAACCACTTCACCTTCATTTGATAATAAATAATTATTTTATCGTATCTTATAATGTTTGAAAAAATGTGACTCATAGCAGACCCTTTCCCCACAAAGTGTTGAATACAATGATATCAACGTCTCATGTCTCTCCCTGCTCACAGCCAATGTTCGACTTACTCCATAGCCAGGGAGGGAGACTTGACATCAGAAACAGGCAAAACCTGAGTCCTTTGACTCTAGCTGCAAAACTGGCCAGGAAAGATGTGAGTTAGGTCAATCTTGCTGTTGTTTTATTTATTTCTTCACAGTAAAAACCTGCTGTTTAGCCACCCCCATTTCATTCCACCATCTCACAGCATTATCAAATGTTTATGCTATCACTTTTTTTTGTCTCTGTTGTTTGTTTGATTTTTGCTCAAGTTTGTGAAGTCTCACATTTCTATACCTTTTGATTGATTTAAAAAAAATCAATTTCCTCTTTCAATGTTTCAGTGTTTTTAATAATACACTCTACTGTTGTTATTAGAGGAAAATGTCCTTTGGTACAGAATTTCTATTGTGCCAGCCCACAGTTGTTTAAAAATCTGTTTTCCTATTACAGTTCTACGAGCATATTCTTGAGATCATCCGAGAAGTGTACTGGCTGTATGGCAATGTCACCTCCGCTGGATACCCTCTGGAAGATATAGACACCATCTCCAGCACTGGAGAGATCAACAAAGACTCTGCACTCAACCTCATTGTGTATGGGGTAAGTAGTGGATAGCGAAGACCACAGGTGAAAAGAGGCACATGTCACAAGTTATGATTTCTTCAATGTCCACCACCCAACATTCAAAGTGGATGTAGCTTTGTAATCAAGAATAAATGCTTTAAAAAGTATCTGTACAGATTTTTAGGTGGTTCTTCCCAAATGACAATAGCATAATGTAATACTACAGTCAGCTCACCTGTTAGCATCATCGTGTTCGATGTTCGCTGCCACACATGAAGATGCTACAATCCTTCTCCATCCTTCATGCTGTCTCTGGAGATCCTTTGAAGTTTCAGTCTAAGAGATTTGTTTAGTGAGCCAATGTAGGAGGCTGATGGTCTGCCCTTTTTTGTATGGGTCTGCAGTAAAAATATTTTTGTTATCATCGTCATTTTCTGCCAACTATCTAGAGCTCTTCTTCTTTTGTTGTATTGGCTTCTTTTCCGATGAATCATCTTTGAATGAATGAACGTTACTGAAGACCTAGAGTAGGCCATTGGCAAAACAAGCTCCACATAGAAATGTGAAGCAAAATAGCGTATTACAAAGGGAGTAATACTATTTTTTGTATCATCATCATTTTCTTCCCCCAGGAACATCAGGGCCACTTGAACATGATGGACGGTCTAGTGGTCAAACTGCTGGAGGAGAAATGGATAACATTTGCCAGGGGAAGGTAAGTACTTGGCTTAGGGGGCAAATAGAGTGGATCCATCGCCCTGTTTTAGCTGGAAAATGATGTCATCAATGGCTTAGAGCTAGGAGTGTTGTATAGATAACGGAAGTCGATGGATGACATCATTTTCCAGTAAAAAAACGGGTGACGGAACCACTCTGTTTGCACCCTGAGGTTTTTATTTTTAAAGACTTGTTGGCCCAAATAATATTTTTACTCGTTTACTTTAAATTGTTTGGGGGGGGGGGGGTGTTAATGTTGTCGCATTTACTGAGCCTTGAGTTGTGATGAGTCCATCCCACTCGCGTGGATACGCCTTTGTTTACTTTGTTTTATTAACCTAGTAGCCTAGTTACATACGCTTAGACTCACCCCTAGGTTAGCTCAACTCTGATTGGTCAGATAAATCTAGTACTAGCAGCCTATGAATTTCCAGCCTTTATCATTGTATGTTATTTTTTTATTTTATTATTCTGGTGTCCACAGATTCACCCGTCGATTTGTCCTGTTTGTGGTCTACTTCATCGTGTTCATGACAGCGTACGGGCTGAGGCCAGGCATCGACTTGTGTGCCTACATGAACGACACATCGTCTCTGAGCTCCTGTAGCCAGGGCCATCTGGACAGAGATAACCGCACAGTGGACCCGTGCTACCTGCTCAAGCCCTACAGGAACTCGGATGTGGTCAGTACGACTATAGTGGCAGTTTTAGCAATCTTTACTTTTAGTTTGAGTTTTGTATTGTATTGTATACACTTTCTTCATCCCCTTTCAGGGATATTTGCCTTAGTGTTTTGAGCTCCACTCTTCGCTGAAGCCAACACACAGTCGCCACAGAGCAGCGCCAATCGGTCGACACAATTAGATCATATGAGAGGCGGGACCTATGTTTTAACGTCCGTCTCCAATGTCTCTCAACCTTACTGGTAAAATCTAATTTATACAGTGATTCTGTTATGGATTTAGTTTTACTTTATGCCAAGTTCTACATATATAAATGCAAACTAAGTGATGAAAAGCCTAATTTTGCACTATATAAGCGATCTTTATTATTATTATTGTTATTAGAAATCTGTTATTGTTTGCATTCCCAGGCTCGACTGATCATGGAAGTACTGGTGTTAGCTGCTGCAGTGATCTACATCTTGCTGGCCATGAAGGAAATCTACTACCAGGGCTTCAGGATCTTCTTTTCAACACTGGTGAGATACACTTGTCTATCATGATAAAGGAACGAAACTTTTTTTTAAAGACGTGAGGGAAGGCACTTCCATGTTGTTCATGTAGCCTTGCATAGTTTCAAGTAGTCTCTCTTTACAAAATGCTTTGATTATAAACTCTAATACACTACAATATGATATATCATATTTATATCACACTTTTCCCTACTCTTCAGACACTAGGATGATGAAATCTCCGTCAGTACAAGAAAATAGAGAAAGCAGACAAGAAATTTAAATGTTGATTTATCTCAAGACAGTGAATTGTTCACTCTTGTCAGCCAGTCGCAGAAAAGATGCTGTACATTGTACCCCTTCCAGTGGCTCGTATAGAAATGTGAATAATGACTTTATGTTATGAGTGCTCGGTACGCAATCATGATCTTTAAATATTTCGTATTTCTCCTTGCACAGACTGGGGCCCCTGCTAAGACCTTGTTCCTGCTGTCTTGTATCTTCGTCATCTTGATGCTGCCTGGCCGAGCCTCGTGCTCCCACAACTTTGAGGATGTCATCGGAGTGCTGGCTGTTCTTTGTACCTCCCCATATTTCTTGTATTTCTGCAGGTGAGTTTGGCTGTTCCTTGCTCCTCCCCATCCCATGTTTCTTGTTCTATTGAAGATGAAATCTAGATGTTGATTTAACTTTGTATTATGGCGGTTGAACAGCATGGAACAATGTAGGATTTTGTTGAGACACAAAATAGGATACTATAATTTTACTTGGTTGGTTACAACTACTTGCAGATTAATTGGATCACCACAAAAAAAATGGAATAGTATGATGCCCACAATATACTTTGAAGAATATACTGTATGAAGTTTATCACTATGTAACTGTTTCAACTAATAGTCTTTCAATGTGTAGCAAAGCAGATTACCGAAGAGCTACTTCTCTCTCTCTCTTGTTTTTTAGGGCCACTCGATAGCCGAATGGTTAACACGTTGGGTTCACGGGTTTTATCTCTTATTCTGAACATGGGTCACATGGGCAGTTTTCATGCCTGTCCAACTGTGTCCTATCGAAGACAGATGTCAAACGAAACAAACAACAAAAGTTTTTTCTTCATTGCAGGGGCTTCCCCATAGTGGGTCCGTTTGTTGTGATGATCTACAACATGATCCACGGAGACTTGCTGAGATTCTTCATCATCTACTCTGTGTTTGTGGTCGGCTTCTCTCAAGGTACGTCTCAATGGGAGGAAACACTTTAATGACAAAACAGATATTTATTTATTACAGCAATACGACAAAACAGACATTTATCTATTACAGCAATACGACATTACAGATATTTATCACAGCAATTCGACATAACAGATATTTATTTATTACAGCAATACGACATAACAGATATTCATTTAGTACAGCACTATGACATGACATATATTTAGAACAGTAATATGACATAACAGATATTTATTTATTGCAACTCCTTTGCATTGCACGTATCTCAATTTTCTGTCAATGTTCCAGTGTTTCAACTAAAAGAAAACATATTCAAATCTTATTCAAGCTATTTAAGTCATTATGTAATGTATCGTCTACTCTGTGTTTGTAATAGCTTTCTCTCGCTTTAATGACACAACATGGCATTTATTACAGCAATATGGCTCCTCTGCATTGCACAGAATCAATTTCCTCTTGATGTTCCATTATTTCAACTTAAAACCCATTCAAATCAAGCTGTTTATGTCATGAGGTAACTGGTAGTATTACAAGGTGTAAGACTGCTGGCTGTAGCAGACATGCCATCCAGGTCAGGGTTCAGAAGATTGTTCGCTGTACAATCAAGAATTTTTTGTTCGTTATGCCTCAAGATTCCTTATGGAACAAAGGGACACAAATGATGTTTCTATCTCTATATCAGTTTTGATTTGTACTTACTTAATCCTCTTCGTGCTCGTCTGCACATAAGGCCTCAACCAGAGATCGCCATTGGTCACGGTCAGCTGCAATTGTAAGGGGGACAAAAAAAAGAAACTGATCTTGAATTTTCTTCACATTAATTGTCATGATTTAGAAAGACTAAATATCTAAGAGACTTTCGTAAAGCACACTATTTTTCTGTTGCATAGAAATTGTTGGATTCCTGAAAACCATAAAGACAAACTCAGTCTTTTTATTTTTTTTATTTCTTTCCTGTGTTTAACCAAGAATTTTCCATACCGATACGCCTTATATCTTGCAATTTATTTGACTGAACCTTCTTTCTCTGCTCTAACACAGCTATTTATGAACATCATTGAGTAAATCGATTGCAAACAATGATAATTTTCTGTATGATATAGCACCACAACTTTCATCTGTGCTCTTGCGCTGTGTTTGAATCTTGTTTTGTCTTCAGTGTAACAGTCTCATTTAACACTTTGTCTTCTAAACTTTTGTCAATAGGAGTTTTAACTGTTTGTCAAATGGAAATAGCGAAAGCTGTCCATGAGCGTATGTTGTTGTTATACCTCTCTGATTCGTATCTATGGTTATTATCGGTGCCAGCTTGAAATTCGCCAAATACTTCTCAAACACATTTCATTTTTCTCTTTCATAGCTTGCTTCACCAGGGCTGTCTGGGGTTCTAATTCTTTTTTTAAACTAAGCCCCCCCAACCCCTGTTCACAGGCCCTCCAAAACCTTGGGATACTATCCCCCCCCCCCTCCTCTTGACAGCTCTGCCTATAATCATTGATTCATGAACATCCACTGTCATTATTAATTATTAATGCTACATCTTTGTCACTGTAAAAAAAATAAGGGTGGGAGGAGAGCATATTTCTTTGTTGAAAGTGTTGTTGTCAAGCCTTGCCGTTTTGTTGTTGTTTTCTTCATCAGATACAACTTTCTGATAGCATAGGTTAATATGAAAAGCACAATGTTTTTTGTTTTTTTTTCAATTATAAATGACTTCATCAGTTCATGTCCATAACAGCATTTGATGCATTGTAGGAGTGTAAAAACGATTGCCAATTCATAATTCAGAGGTCTAGAAAAATGTTAATTGGAGCACTCAGTACATGAAGGTTTTTGCTGTTTCTGTAGGTTTTTAAAAACTTTATCAAGAATTTTATAGACTTCGTTGAAAGGAGCCTTAAACTTACAAGAATGTTTTTTGTTTACTTGTTTGTTTCTTGTTTGGAAAAGCAGAGTGTGCTGTGTTGTTTGTATGTGTTGAAGAGGTTTGTGCGTCACACTATTTGACCTCAATTGGTAGCCACCAACACACAACATGTTTTTGTAGCAATGTCTACGCCACTCTGCTGGTTTTGTCTGAGCAAGGCTCTTGTTTCTCTGTCTGTCTTTCAGCCATGTATATCATATTCAAGGATTTACAAGGGAGCCAATTTCAGGAGCCGGTTGAGTCCATAATTGGCATGTTCATAATGTCCCTGGGCCAATTTGGCGAGTACTATGACTCGTACGATTCCACACCATATCCAGCGTTGGGAAAAGTAGGCTATGCGGGAGATTTGTCGTTGTTGGTTGTTTTGGGGTAGCAAACCCACTGACCGTGCACTGAGACTGGTGTTGAATGTTTGAAAACCGCTTTTGATGTTGTTGCATTGAATGTTTGGGTAACAAAACAAGTGATTGTGCACTCAAGTTGATGTTGTTTCATGTCTTAGGGTAAGATTCTAAATTCTGACATATTTCGAATATGATGATTTGGAATCTTACCCACTGTATACTCTGCCAAAAAAGAAGAATGGAAACTCTTAAGCATATAGAGATTGCCAAAAGACCTGCGAATATGCTACGGTGGAGTTACTTATAGCTCACCTTTTGACATACTCAGACAAAACTATTGTCTGCACAATGTTATACCATAGTTGACACCAGAAACTAGAAGGATCCATCCTCAGTGATCTACAGGAAACCCTACTTTTCATAGAGGGCACTAACATGAGAGTTTTAACTTCACCTGTCATCGGGAACGAAGAAGAAGCTATACTGTTTTACTCCATCTACAGGATTAACCTTATTCTGTCTGTAGCTCCTTCTCATCTTAAAACAACCAAATACGTATAGGGCTTGTCATGCGTATTCTCTGTGACAAGAAATTATTGATTTTGGTCTCAAAGTTATTTATCTTTTAGGACAAACTTTTGTTCTTCTAGTCATGTCATATGGCAAAGATCTTTCCATTGTTTTAATTTTTGGCAGGGTATTCATGAGATTCACTACCATTCGTCACTCATTCACAGCAATTGTTTAAAAAATATGTGATGAAGACAAATATCTTGTCAATGCTGCTTATTCAGCACAATGTTCTTACTCTATCAGTCTCTTTGAATGAGACATATGGGTAGTGAATCTGTCAATGTTAGAAAATGATTTAAAAAATGTTCATCTTTGCTTTGCTGTTCACAGACTTAACCTCCACATGGTTTTCTTGACGTTCCGGTGTGTTGTGTTTTCTTTGTTTGTTTGCATTTTGGATGTGTTCATTACTGATCACGACGTTGACAGTTTTCCAGGGCAGCGTTCAAGTTGGACAACTCTCTAGAGCTCTTCTTCTTTTATTGTAGACCTCCTCACTACATCTACCTATGTTGTATTGGATAATTTTTCAATACATCGTCTTTGAATGAATTACTTTTTTAAAAGACCTTTAGGCCATTGGGCCATATATTTAAAAAAAAAGGCAAACAAAATAACTTATGTACACATACAGATTATGTATACGTGTACAAGAGTGTAAGGAGCATTCATACAAATATAGTGTTAATAATACTCCCACCCTATTCGTTAAAAGATTATTTGATTTATGAATCATCTTTCAAATTACTGTGAGATGAAAGTGAAATTGTAACATATTGCATGAAAAAAAAAAAAATAGATGTTTATCATCTAGCTCTCAAAACTTAAAAAAAAAGAACAAGAGCTAGAGTGATGTATCAGTTAATGGCCACCCTAAGAGCTTCTGACTCTATCAGCCTTCTGAACGTATTAGTTGACAATGTATAGATCTAGAGCTAGATCAACAGGTCACTTCTTAAAGAAGACACTTTTTTCTATTTGCAAGAGAAATTATTTGACTTTACTCCAAGCCGTTTCAGAGAAAAACGCCATGGAAAATGTGAGGGGGCCTCTATTTATACTGTGCCACCGAGCGTATCATCACTCTAGCATAAATTCTCACTATTATTATTTAGTTGTTGTTGGTTCTCTTTTTTTTCCAAACATTAGGAGTTGGAAGCGCTCTCGCTTTAGAGACTTTTAAAACTGCCTGCTTTTGTTACTGAAGACAATACACAAGAAACCTACATTGTGTCTCTGTGTCAATTCTTTCTGACCTAGCCTTTTGTCTTTTAAAATTCATCTAGAATCTTCTCAACCTGTAGCCTAAGCAAATAAGAGGGGTATAGATCATAATAGATTATGTTTTTATTCAGAACTTGGTGTTGATAATTCTTCAAAGCATGTAAAGCTACAAAAACGCATCTTAAAAACTATTTAACATTATAATGACAAAATGTCTCAAAATGTAGAAAAGGAAAATGTTTAATGTAATAATTATAGGCTATCGGAGAAGGAAATACTGATGCAACTAGCAAGAAAAGAAAAAAAGAAAATACACTTAGCTCAAGATTGTTTCTCTGTATGTATTTATGCTCTGTCACCCAGCATCACTCTTCATTTGCCATTTTGAATTGAAAACAAGCTCAATTCAATATGTATTATGTTGACCACGATTACATCGTGGAATTTATAGACCTTTTTTTTCTTTGTTCCCCCATAATTTCAATTGTATATTTGATCAGCTTTACAAAGGACCCTTGTTCAAGACACTGTCTTATGATCATGTTTTTCCCAGTTTAATAGATATCTGTTATATGTTTGTATCTTTTCCCAATAGATCCTAAATGTATACCTTTTACGATCATTTCTATGTAGATTGTAGCAATAGTACAAATATTGTAGGGTTTACAAGAAGGAAAAGGTTAGGGGATTTTTTCCTTAACATAACAGAAGAACAAGTTCAAATTCAAAAACTCAAGTTGCCTTTTAAGATAGTCATCTAAAAGCTACTTTTCAACCCTTCTCCTTCCCTGCAACACACACATACACATTTTCACACACATTCCCAAAACAAACAAAAAAAACACAAACATCCCCATTACACACATACATACACATTTCCACGCACACACAAAGCAAAACAAACACGAAGACAAACAGACTTCGAGCTCTCTATTTTGTGCAGACTTAGTTATCTGTCTGGATCTTTGAAAGCACCATTAACGTAACTGTACTATAATGTGTTAGGTAAAGTAAAGGCATACTGGTAACTGTGGCAACACTAGGTCAAAAAGAATAAGAAAGAGTATACAGTAAAGAATTAAATCTATTGCGTATTGCGTATTTATATGCATTCAAGTAGTCATGTCTTTACACTAGGTGTCAATTTACTTCATCATAATACTGCTTTTACCAATAGCAAATCTTTAAATGAAAATGGTTTTATTTACTTAATTGTGAACACTGTAGTCTTTAAACAGTCAATCATTCCCTCGTAGATTTCTTTTTTGTTACAATCTCTATTCTATTCTATGTGTAGTCCACCCACCAAGTAGCCTAATTGTTTTTAGACTTTATTCAAAATGTAGACCAAACTGAGTTACGGCTAAGAGTTCTAAAATAGGCAAGCCTAACAAGAATGGAAACGCCTCTTTTTGGTGCGATATTAAAGCCGTGGTGTACAATCGACAAAAGCGCTGTTGTCGATCACATACCGTGGCTGTGAGGTCACACCAAAATGAGGCGTTTCCATTCTATATTTAGAACTCTTAGGCTACGTTAGTCCGTATTCCTATCCATTTGTTGACTCAACTGATTTGAGTATAATATTACTATTAGTTACGTTAGTCCGTATTCCTATGTACTATTGGGATGTTTCTGTTTTTGTTCCAGCCTTTTACATAGCTTTTCGTTCCACGGACTTTGTGTTTTCTGACCCTGCCGAGTGCATAGTTGCAGTGTTTACCATGTCAGTGGGAGATTTTGAAGACATGTATGAGGACATAGAGGCACTCGATGCCCCGTACAATGGATTCATCAAAGTGGGTATCTGTAAAAATAGTATCATGCTTATATTAACCATTTGTGTCTCTGTGTAACTGCCTAGCTTTTTTTTTGCTATTATGGTGGGGTAGATCGCTGATTTTAACAATGGTTACAGCTACTTACAAAAATTACTTTACAGATAAGTGTAGAAATTAATTATAGTTACAGTTACTACATACAACATTTTAAAAAAAGGTTACAGTTATTTACAACTTTTAAAAAAATGGTTACAGATATGTACAGACATTTTTAATGGTTAAAGTTATGTACGAAAATAAACAGTTGTTACACTTATGCACACACAAAAAAAGGTTACAGTTAAATACAAAAATGTGCGTTCGTGTACATGTATATAAATTATGAAATGTACTAAAACCTTTATTATTGATTATATGAATGTAATAAAACGATCATCCATACTGAAATCTCAATGTGGCCAAATAATAAATCAAAATGCCAAATAGATATTACTATTAATATAACCAACTTACATAAGGGTGAGGGTGTCTGCACTGATGAACGGAGAGTGCACATTATCTTGTGTTTGATAAATGTTTATGAGTAACTTTGATCTGGGTAATTGTTTTTTCTTTGAGAAAAATCAATCGACTCAACAAAGTGTTAAAGTAAAAAGATCATTACATGTATTTTGGGTGAAAAGTGACATAAATTCAATCGCCAGAACAAAGGAGAAGAAGTAGACGAAATGGCTAGATAAGTTAAAATGACATGTAGGCCTACTTTTTATAGAATAATTGAAATGCATTATTTTTCATAGTCTTTACATTCCTATACACCCAATATGTTTTTCTGTCTTGATCATGTTTTGTTTTTAATTAGAGTGGATCGATTCCGTTGTTCACTATTTGCTATATTATTTCTTATGAATCAGTGCATTAACATGTATTTGATTGTTATAAGCTTTTAGGAAGCATAGTGTATTCATCATGGTATGAAAAAGCACCCAACCAACCACACGCACAGTGTTCTGTGTATTGAGAACATGCTTGTTTGAGTGGCAGCACAACAGACTAGATAGCACTTGAATTAACACAATTGTCATTTTTATAGATTTAATTTTAAAAAGGAGAAGAACAAAAATGAATAATATTTTTAAATCTAAAATAATTTTTCTGATATATTTGTTTTTTAATGGACATCATTATTAATTGAAATTCAGAATAACGATGCATTTTTTCAAAGAATACTTCTCTTATTTTGTTAGGAAAGTTTTTCTACTTTTCATTCTGTATCTATCTTTTTTCTTACATTTCTAGATGTGCTTTCAGACATTAGAGTTACCTTTCCTTTTTGTTGTAAAACGTTGTATACACTTTTGCAGTACAACAACAGTTTTGCATAGAAACAGTTTGAGACCTAATGCAAGAAGAACTAAAATGTCTGATTCTTCTCCATCTGTCCCGATCTTTCGCCATCTCGACGCACTGATTGATCTTCATTCCGGTCGTCTCCGTCCTCATTGTTTTCAATCCAGCTTTTTCGCCTCCTATGTCTGCCTCTTTTGCCTTCAATTTTTCCCTCGATGATCTGTCTTACATGTCCATAGTAGTAGATTATCTGTTGCTTCCTTTTTTAAAAACCATTTCTGGTTCCTTTATGCCTTTATACCTAGTTCAATCAGTGCTTTTGAAGGGCAGGTCTTTCTTTTTTTTGGTCCAAATTGTGAAAGTTGGTAGAGGTACGCAATCTGTAGTACGGACACTGAACTTTGAACCTTTGATATGAATGATTAATAGAACTCCATCACATAGTCAACCACTCCCCCCTCCCCACCCCCACGCAGGCAATTTTCCTGATGTACATCATCACATAAATATGGTTTGAGTTTAATGTGAATTGTGGATTGTAAATTTCATGTCCATGGATGTTACAGCGCCTTAGTGTTTGGTGAAATGGAGTTGTGCTCTCAATAAATGACTTTCATCATTCATTCATTTATCATAAATTTGACACATTCTCCC